>JAXCGZ010019759.1:12500-20000 GCA_037179515.1 Halocaridina rubra
AGATAGATAGATAGATACACTGATAGATAAAGAGATAGCTTTCAAGAAAGAGATTAATATATTCATCAACAACTGTTGTTCCTTAGTATGGAACTTTAATAATAATTATTTAAGCAGCCCCCATCACCGGAATTAGAAATCAAATTGCCGTGTCATATATATATTGCCTCTTGTGATTAATGTTTGTGTGTGTGTGTGTGTGTGTGTGTGTGTGTGTGTGTGTGTGTGTGTGTGTGTGTGTGTGCTTAGTGATTAAACCTTCTTACCAACTCTCCTACCCTTCCACTCTCTCTCTCTCTCTCTCTCTCTCTCTCTCTCTCTCTCTCTATATATATATATATATATATATATATATATATATATATATATATATATATATATATATATATATATATATCCTTAGAGTAAATAACCTGACTATCCTAAGACTTAATGCACAAAGTCAATAGATTCAATTCACGATATTTATATATATATATATATATATATATATATATATATATATATATATATATATATATATATATATATATATATATATATATATATATATATATATATATATATATATATATATATACAGTATATATATAAATCTATATATATATATATATATATATATATATATATATATATACATACATATATATATATATATATATATATATATATATATATATATATATATATATATATATATATATATATATATATATATATATATGCTGTATATATTATGAGTGTGATACCGGGCAAGCAAAATAAATTGCCTTCATCAATGAAGGCCTGGACAGGAAGAAAACAGTAAGACTAAGGAAAAGAAGAAGGTTACGGACAAGGCAGAGATGATGCACAAAGAGAAAGGACAGATTGGAAGAATAGTCAAAGTACTGACGACCTAGAATTATGGCAGGATTAGGCCCTGAGATGACGTTAGATCTGCTCTTTGAAGGCGAATATGTTAAAAGAATTAGGAAAGACAGAAGGAGGAAGAGGGTTCCAGAGTCTGGAGGTAGATGGGAAGAAGTAGTTGTTGCACTGACCAATCCGCAAGCTACAAATATCCTCATAGTACCTCTGAGACGAGGCCGCTTGGCGAGAGTTACGTGGCCTCGGCAGTTTGGAGGGATGGAACTCGCCAACTCATCAGAGCAGCGATAAAAGTAATAGAAATGCAATGGAGAAAAGAATGATACTGTACGGAGAAGAGAAAGAGAATCCAGATTAGAAGTAAGAGAATGATCATTAATAAGTCTGATTGCCTAAGATTCAACTCTATCAAGGAGATAAGTATAAAAAGCAGCACCCCAGATGTGTGAGCAGTATTCTAAGCAGGGGCGGATAAAACTTTTATAGATTTTGAATAACTGTAAAGAGTTAAAATAATGACAAAAACGAAACAGAACCCCTAATATTTTGGATTCAGATTTAGAAATTTGGAATTCGTGCTTCCTCCAAGACAAGTTAGAGGCTATATGGATTCCTAATATGTTGATAGAATTAAGAGGGTAAATTTCGTTAGTTCTGAAGACAATAGAGCTATCAGGAGGAGAAGAAGATAAAGACATAACCAAAAACTGTGTCTTGGAGGATTTAAATTTAACTAAATGTTGGGTGCCCCACTAAGATACCATCTGCAAGTAGGATTGAGAGTAGAAGAAAAAGTGATACGAGACTGGTTATAAGTATCAGATGAAGGTTAAGAAGAAAAAGCAGAGGAAAAATGAAGAGTAAAATCTTCGGACAAAGGTTTGAAGAATAGAGGAAGATGGGGACTGAAGAAGATCATTGATGAAGAGAAGGAACAGAGTAAGTGAAAGAACAAAGCCCTGTGGAACACCACTGGTAACAGGGAATGGGCACAGCCAACGACCACAGATATATAACGGTAAGAAAGAAAATTGGAAATCAGAGAACAGAGAGAAGGGGTAAAACCATAGGCCGGGACTTTGGCCAACAGAGCCGCGTGACAGACTCTGTCAAAAGCTTTAGAGATAACAAGGGCGACGACAAAGGATTCCCCATAGTTCCTCAGAGATGACCATGCATTAGTAAAATAGGACAGGAGTGGATCTTGCCTTATGGATGCCGTACTGGTGATCAGAGATAAGTGAGTTAGATTCAAGACCTTTCAAAAAGTGAGCATTGAGCAGAGTTTCAAGAACTTTAGCGATATAAGAGGTTAGGACAATAGGGGTGTAGTGTGAAGGAATAGAGCGGTCACCCTTCTTCGAAACAGACTGCAATAGAGCATGCTTCCAAGATGAAGGATACATACTGGTTGACAGAATGAGGCGAAAAAGACGGCAAAGTGCGGGAACCAGTTCATCTGCAAAGTCCTTAAGGAACCTTGCAGGGATACCATCGGGACCAGATGGCTTGCTCGTCTTTAGCGAGCAAAGAACCTTATGAACGCTGCATGAGAAAGGATAAGGGAAGGAGTAGGGTTAGAGAGGGGTAAAGATTGAAAGAGAGGTGCGCTGGAATCGTTTACGGAAGAGTTGACAGAAAAATGAGAGCCACATAGAGTGGCTTTGCCAGTGGGAGAACAAGCTATAGAACCATCAGAACAAATAAGAGGGGAAAAGCTTGAGTTACAGAAGTTTTTGGAGAGGTTTTTGGCTAAGGACCAGAAACATTTTTCAGTGGGAGAGGAGTTTAGGTCATAAACTTTTTACTTATAAAGGAAACTTTAGATCTTCGAATCTGAGCAGTACAGCGATTCCTACCTACAATAAAAGCAGAGCGAGTTAAATCAGAAGGAGAGGCTTGGTACGACTGGTGTGCCCAATCCCTGGCCTTAATGACCATGGAACAGGCATGGTCTAACCAAGGATTAGGGGGAGAATAAGTTTTCATAGGCCTTCTTTCCCGAGGTTATGATCTCGGCAACTTTTAGGGCTACCTGATCAGGGTTGCAGGACCGTAAGCAGTAGTCATCCCATGGGAAGTCAAAGAGAATGTTACGCAAATATTCACGTTGTATACGCTCAAACTGCCAAAGGCTGCACCGATTAGGAGGGACTGATGGAGAGGGAGTGAAAATGGCAGAGATTGAGATCACAGAGTATGATCAGATTTACCAAGAGGGGAAAGAACTGAATAAGAGTAGTTTGAAGGGTTAGAAGTTAGAAATAGGTCAAGAGTGTTTGCTGCATGTTCGTGACAATCGGGAACAAGAGTAGGATGTTTGATAATTTGCTCCAGATCGTGAGTAATAGAGAAAGCAAGGGCCTCACTTCCTCCCCCATCAGTGTGAGAAGAATTAAACCACTCACTGTGGTATATACTGAAGTCTCCAATATAAAGAACCTCTGCATGTGGGTGAGAAGATAGCAAGGACTCATGACAAGAGGACAGTTATTCAAAGAGAGACACAAAGTCAGTGGAGTTTGGAGAATAGCAGCAGAAGCAAATGAATATAATGATAGTGGAGAGATAGATTTTCAGCCAGAGAACACCAAAGTCAGGAGATTCAAGGTCCATGAGCCCTGGAATAGGAATGTTAGTGTTGCAGTAGGCACAGACCCCACCTTTGGAATGAAAACGTGAATACAGGTTGTAATGGGTCAGTGGAAGCATGACTAGACAGCTGGGTTTCAGATAGAAGGAGGAGGTTAGGAAGGGAAGTACCCAAGTGCTGTTCCACTGACGATCGATTAGAATTCAGATCACGAATGTTAGAAAAGTGAAGAGTGAAAGAAGTAGATCTAGCAGGAGGTGCAAGATTAAGGGCAGACCTATTACTACCATTACTATGTATGTATGTATGTATGTATGTATGTATGTATGTATGTATGTATGTATGTATGTATGTATGTATGTTTGTATATATGTATGTATTTATCATTTGATCCCAAAGGCATTACATGTGCCATGTGTTGTCCACTGGCACTTCCCTGAAGTTTATATGAAAGGGACATTATTACAGTCTCTTTCATAAATATTTCATATGCAATGACATTGAATTAAATTAGTTTATTTAAGAATAAAAGCATAGAAAAGATGTCGGAAAAGAGTGAGTCGACAGCTTCTGTTTCTGGACAGAGACAAAACGAGAATATTCGGGGAGGAATGAGAAGAGAACTCTTAAAAGAAAAGATTCCTTGACTTACACGGAATTACTGTTCAATTACTGTGAATTATCAATGACTTTTCGAAATCGGAAAGACAAAAATGCTCTCAATGTCAAAGCCTCAGATAAATTTATCAATCAAAAACTGAGACGAGAAAAAGTTTCGGGAAAAATAAGTTGAGAGTTCTCACTGTCAAAAAAAAAAAAAAAAAAAATCCAAGAAGAAAAAAAACATAAAATCGAAAATATAACCAAGATTTCTCAAAATCAAAAATACAGATAAACTTGCTCTCCAGTTACAAAGAGACAAGGGAAAAAAAATATTTCGCATGTAAAGTTATGAGTTCTTAATGTCAAAAGTACAAATAAATTTTCTGCCAAAAAAAGAAAGAGACAGAAATTCGAAAATAGAGTTGAGAGCTTCCACTCTCAAAATCTACAAATATACTTAGTGTCAGAAGACAAAGACAACCCGAAGAACGTTCGAAAAATGAAAATGTCGAAAAAGTTTCCAAAACTGAAGACGAAGTGACTAAAAGAAATTGGCGAAAATATAAGACCTTGAAGCTCAAAAAAACTAAGAAGGAAACACACACACACACACATACGCACACACACACACACACACATACACAAACACACACACACACACTGCTCTCTTCTGAGAGAGACGAGATTGCTGCTTGGAATGTTCAGATTAAGGAAAACATTGAACAGTTCAGAAAAGAGTTCCAGGAGCTGAATATGGAAAATGATGCCATGAAAACGTCCTTTGCTGATGCACTAAAGGGGAATGTGGCAGTAAAAGAGGCTGTAAAGGTGGTGGCACTGGAAAACATACAAACAGTTGACTATAAAGAGACAGTAATCGAAAAAATGAAAGACGTTGTGATGGAAAGGGCAAACCCACTCATCAGACAGGCACTTGATAAGGAGAAGACAGTGGTAATCTCAGGCATAAGCGAATCCCAGGAGCCAACATGGCAGGAGAGACTTGAAGAAAATAAAGCTAGGGTTGTAGACCTGATAAGAAAGCTTGGAGTAGTATGTGGTCCTGAGGATATTGTAAACATACACCAACTAGGTAAATATTCGAGGGAAGGAAAGCTGAGACCAACAAAAGTAACCTTTGAGAGAGGGGAAACATGTAGGGAAATATTGTTGAGAAAAAAAAGTCTAAAAGACCTTCAAGAATTCAAAGAAGTGTTCATTAGAGATACAGAACACAGGAAGAGATGGGAAAGATCAAAAACTTGTTGCAAGAGGCAAGAAGGTTAAATGATGAAAGAAATGAAGAAGAGAAGAAAAATTTTCGTTACGGAATACTTCCAGACAAAGGGGAGATAAAGAAGATAATGACAGAAGATCAGGGGATGGGGCCTCATTAAGATTGTTATACACAAATGCTGATGGATTAGCTGGTAAGGCAGTAGAATTAAAAGATAGGATTCACAACAGTAAGGCAGATATAGTAGCAATTACAGAGACTAAGTTGAGTGAGGACATAAACAGTGTCACAGTTTTTCCTAAGGGCTTCAGAATACTAAGGGTCGAAAGATCTGAGAGGACTGGTGGAGGGATAGCACTGCTCATAAGTGAGAGGATTCAAGTTGAAGAAATAAACTTGGCTATAGAAAGTGAGTTCAGGGAATTTCTTGTTGCTCGCATAAATACTGGGTCAGAGAGCATTATAATAACTGTTGTATACAACCCACCAAGGAACCAAAATAGGCTTGAAATTTATGAGGAAAGTCATATAGGTACGATTGAAGTCATAAACTCAGTTGTTAACATGGCGCGGGAGAAAAAATGTAGGATTTTGATTATGGGAGACTTTAATCATAAAGAGATAGATTGGATAAATCTTGACCCACACAGTGGTGAGGACTCATTTGGGGCAAGATTCCTAGATTGCGTACAAGGGAATTTCCTACACCAACATGTAATGGAACCAACAAGAGCCAGGGGTGGGGATGAGCCATCACTACTTGATCTGGTGTTCACAGATAATGTGTTGGATATTGAAAATATTGAGTATGAACCACCAATTGGAAAGAGTGACCACTGTGTGTTGTTGATGGAGTATATCATTGAAGACATTTTTCCTGAGAGTAAAGGCACTGAGGACATGAGGAGGAACTATCCGAAAGGAGATTACATCAAAATGAATGAGCTTTTTGCAGTTATTGACTGGAGAACCTTATTTTACAACAAATCTGCACAAGAAATGTATGACATCTTTTGTGAGAAATATGGGAAGATAGTAGATTGCTGCATACCTGTCACCAAAGTAGGTGTAATTCATGCCAGAGAGAAATGGTTCGATAATGGGTGTAAAAGAGCTAAGGAGTGGAGAGACAAATGCTGGAAAAGGTATAGGAGGAGAAAAAACATAAATGCCTGGCAAACCTACAAAAGAGCAAGAAATGACTACCTAAGTAAAAGGAGAGAGGCAGAGAGAGATTATGAGAGGGACATCACCAGGAAGGCTAAAGAAAATCCCAAGCTTTTCCACAGCTTTATCAGAGGAAAACTGAAGGTAAAAGAACAGGTTTTAAGGCTAAAGAGAGCGGATGGAAGCATCACTGAGACGGACGAAGAGATCTGCAAAGAATTGAACAAGGAGTTTCAGTCAGTATTTACAGTAGAAAATACCCCACCCCCTCAGATTGCAGTGATAGAAGCTCAAGGGCCGGTACTAGAGAACATCAACCTTACAGCCACAGAGGTATGCAAAGCACTGATGGATTTAGATGTTCATAAAGCTACAGGTCCTGATGACATATCCCCTCACGTGCTTAAAAAATGCGCAAACACAATATCAGTGGCACTAAGTATCATATTTAAGGAGTCACTGGAGTCGGGGGAGATTCCAAGATGCTGGAAACAAGCAAATGTGATACCTATCTTCAAAATGGGAAGGAGGGATACGGCTCTGAACTATAGACCAGTTTCCTTGACCAGCATAGTTTGCAAACTTATGGAGAAACTACTAAGGAAACATATCTCTCTTCACTTGGAATCCTTCAACTTTTTGTCAGTGAGGCAACATGGCTTCAGAGAAGGAAGATCAACAGTAACAATCTTATTAGAATTTTATGATGAGGTAAGCCAAATCTTACAGGAAAGAGAGGGCTGGGCAGATTGCATATTCCTAGACTTCCAGAAAGCGTTTGACACTGTTCCACATGGGAGACTTATTAGGAAGCTGCAATCAATGGCTAGAATAGGTGGAAATGTCTTGGAATGGATAAAAACTTACTTAGAAGGAAGGGAACAGAGGGTTAGAGTAAGACGCTCAGTGTCTGAATGGAGAAGAGTTAGTAGTGGAGTTCCACAGGGTTCAGTTTTAGGGCCACTTTTGTTCCTTGTATATGTAAATGACCTACCAGAGTCTGTAAATTCATTCATGAATATGTTTGCAG
>JAXCGZ010019759.1:32500-35973 GCA_037179515.1 Halocaridina rubra
GATTCACAGACGAAGTATACTTGATCAGTCAGCAGATAAGCCAGACACTGAGCCACAGAGCTAGTCAAGAATAGTCAATCAAAGCTACTTTTTATTCGGAGGAAAAGTCACTTATAGGAATTAGATGTTTGCTGGTTTATGTTCCGGTTTTACGTCACGGACTCCTTTTGCAATCAAGGGCTAGGACGGTTGCCTTCTTGCGAAGGACTTGTTTTGGAAGATGTAATCCTTACACTGAGTGCATGCCCTTGCTAACCTCAGACCGTGACGGGGCGCGAACCCTCGACCTGACGCCTCAGAGTCGGGGACGCTACCGCTTACCACTATTATTCTCCCTTATTCGAATGGGGGTGGACACAATAGGATGGAGGTGGGGAATTAAGACTGGATGTCCTTCCTAACGCCCCGTGGTGGTCTCGAACACGATTTTATCATTTCCTGAATCGAGTGCTCTAACCACTGCTCTATCACGACCCTCTTTTGTGAATGATACCGCATAGATCAAAATCTGGTAACAATGCCCCCTGGGTATGACGCCAGCTGTTGGATAAACTCATTAAGGGTTAGTCAGAGAGGCCTTTCACATCGTTAGCTACGTATTGTTGTTTCGTTAAGGGGTTCATAAGCTTTCGCTTTTTATGGGCCACTTTTGGAGGGTTCTTGTTGACCCGTAATCAAATTGCTACAAGAAAATTCACAGATAAGTACAATAAACATATGACTCAACCAAACTTTAACCTAGCCTACGTAACCTAACTTAATCTATTTTTGTCGGTGAATATTATACAGTGTTTTATGTGTCAGAAGTAGTCCTCATGAATGGGTGGAGAGAAAACACAGAGAGATTGGAACCGGAGGAATTAGACTGGATGCCTTTCCTAACGCCCTGCAGTGGGATTGAAACTGCATTAGCCGTTTCTCAATTCACGCACTTTACCTCTGAGCTACTGCCCCCTCCCCTCTCTGTCGGTGGATATTCTACATGCAAATCAAAAAATTTCGTTGTTCTGGCTGTCAGCAACCTTTTAAATTGATTGGGGCTTGGGACCCTCACCAAGCTGAGTTGGCTAGCTTCCCCAGTGACTTCATTAGATCCAAGCTTAACCTGACCTAAACTAATCTAATGCTGTCTCCTTCCTATTGACAGTTTTTCACAAATTCATATTGGGTCGCTGTATATCACTAATCTACTGGAGACAAATTGCTGATATCGTCTCCTAATTTTCATAAGGCCGGACACCCTTCCAGCTAACAACTCTCCCCATTGATCCGGGCTTGGGACCTGCGCCAAGTAGACCTGGAAAGCCCCTCCAAAGCCGTGCCTTTTATTTACAGTTAATCTTATGTAATCTAATACTGAAGAATTGCTAAAGGCAAAAAGAATTTACCCATCAATTTTGGAAGCAATAATCCCATTGGGATCGGACACGGGTTTATCACTTTCCGAGTTGAACCCTCTAAGCACTGCGATACCTTGTTCCTCCTTTCCTAGAATGCTAGTTTTGATTTTGATCTTGCGAGGGGGTGTCTCTGTTGACATGACTTTTTTTTTTTTTTTAGATTCTCCACCCAAGGATGGGTGGAACAGGGCATGGAGGACCCGTAAGGTGGTCGCCAGCCGGCACAGGCCCCAACCCCCCACTGTGGTGACTATCCACAGCAGTAAGCTCCCCAGTAAACAGCTTAAACTATCTTGCCTGGACGAGGCGCGACTCGTCGACCTCGCGAATGCGAGGCCAGCACATTACCACTGTACTAGCCAGGAGGCTGTTGACATGACTTCCTATTCTCTAGTACCACGAGGATGAGGAGAGGATAGTGTCGTCTGTCGTGTAGTAGATACCCCCTGTCACCTAAGCAGGCTTAGTAGTACACAATTAGTTATATTAAGTCTTGATAGAATAGTATCTTCGAGGATACTTTAATAACTTTATGAGAATTCTTCCCAAAATCTCTCGTGAAAAACAAATTCTTATTTGCTTTTCCCTGTGCTCATGTACCCCTTGGTTGGGTAATGGGGGTATATTCCTGACTTGACGTTGAGAAACATTATATGTATAGTAAACAGGTATGGGGGGGATGGAATATATTGTAATTATGTTGCTTATATACCTGTGTTGGTGCACTGACAGATTGCAGATAATTTTAATTAAAATAAGGTTTGGGTCGATTATTATTATTATTATTATTATTATTATTATTATTATTATTATTATTATTATTATTATTATTATTATTATTATTATTATTATTATTATTATTATTATTTTTATTATTATTATTATTATCATTATTATCATTATTATCATTATTATTATTATTATCATTATTATTATTATTATTATTATTATTATTATTATTATTATTATTATTATTATTATTATTATTATTATTATTATTATTACCATCATCATCATTATTATTATTATTATTATTATTATTATTATTATTATTATTGTTATTGTTATTATTATTATTATTATTATTATTATCATTATTATTATTAATATTATTATAATTATTATTATTATTATTATTATTATTATTATTATTATTATTATTATTATTATTATTATTATTATTATTATCATTATTATTATTAATATTATTATAATTATTATTATTATTATTCTTCTTCTTCTTCTTCTTATTATTATTATTATTATTATTATTATTATTATTATTATTATTATTATTATTATTATTATTATTATTATTATTATTATTCCATAATAGCTTTTTATTTCTTTCAGAATTCCCCCCCCCCCCCTTGCCTCACATTCGCTCTTCATTTTGCCTTTCTCACCCTGTGCAAAGTATAATTTAAAAATAAAAAAATAAAAACTTATTTTTATAATTATGTGAAAAATTTACAGTGAGAGTGTATATAAAGGAGGAGAATGTGACACTTATAAACATCAGGAAATAAAAATACTAAAATAAATATTAGTGTCATAAGGAAAAGATAAGTGAGTATGAGAGCAGCCATCTTTGATGTTGAATAAACACGCCATAATAAACAGTTATATTTTATATTATTTAAAAAATATAATGGCAAAACACGTACACTGAAAATGTCCATCACAAAAGGGATAAATTATATTGGCAACTTTTTTTTTTTTTTAAGTTATATGCGTCACTGTTAGTCTCAATTTGGGAATGGACATAAGCGTAATGAGGCTGGAGACTTATGGCTAGATGCCCTTCTTATCGCCCCGCAGTTAACTCGAACGCGGGTCCAGGACCTCCCTAATCGAGCATTCTATCACTACTCTTCGGCGGTTCCCTTTAATGAAAGTATATCCAGAGCATAATAACAGACACCAGGAACTCTGTTTTATGATTGAAACTCCAGGACGGACAAAAAAAAAAAAAACACACAAAAATCTGCCCTCTCCGGGCCTGGCCTAGTATAAAACATAAAGTAAAGAGAAACAGAGATGGAGAGTATTGTGACTTGTCAGATGTGAATA
>JAXCGZ010019760.1:0-35919 GCA_037179515.1 Halocaridina rubra
CACTTCTCACAGATATTTTTATTCTTGTTTTTGAGCTTGTAGCCTTCTCCCACCAGAGACAGCAATGTGGCATCAAGGAAAAGAAAAACAAGATAACTCATTCACATTCCATTTTTACTAGTAATATTTACTTGAACAGTCACACTTGTACTTATTGTTAGACATGAAAAAGCAAGCAAATTTGTAATACCAGGTACACCTAGCTGCAATCATAAAGACTTTGTGTCATTCACTGACAATTTTCAAATTATATTGTAATTTCTAGGAGTAAATATTTTGCAGGTAACCATTCAAAAAATCCTCTGTATGATGTTCTGTATACAGCCTGCAGGACTGGGAATCTGGTCCACCTAGCTCTGATTTTCAGACAACCTCTGCCAGAAAATATCCAAGGTAATATTCTAGTGTTATCGTATTTATAATTAGTTTATGTTTGTCTCATGTACTAATCTCTTAAGAACTTTTTGAAGAAACTCTCAGTTTTTTTCACCTGCCATCAGTGTTTGCAGGGTAGGCACAACCAATGATTGATAACTTAACAAATACTCAAGTCCATCTCCCTGATCATAAATGTTCATTTATAGTCACTCTTATGCATGTCATATATAGTGGACAAGATTTGCTTCAGTATAGGTCTTAGAGTTTCCCTAGTTTATCCAGGCTGTTAAGGTTCTTCCTTCAAGATATTCATTGCTCACAACCAAGTTTCATTTTTTCATTAGTTACATTCCTGATCACAAGGAAGAGATATCACTCCCTGATGTTTGTCTCGGTAGGTTTTATATCACTGCATATACTCTTTAAGTTTGCTGTGTGCTTCTCAGGCTCTTTGATATCAATGGTGTTTTCCCCTAGGTTTTAGAGTTCGAAACTACTTTATGCATTGTTTAACACCTTTATGTTCTCTTCTTCCCTATTTACAAAACATCTATATATTTATTTACCTTTGGCATAATATTCATACCCCATATGCAGTGGTACATCTTGTCTGCAACGTTGCTATCTGTGTTTCAGTTGCCTGCTGTTCAGCATATCCATAATATGTAAGCCACCCACCCATTAATCATTTAGCAGCACTCTGTATTACGAGATCGATTTTCATAGAAAATTGAAAGTTGCTGACTTAGTGAAAATAAATGTATGTTAAGGATGCTAAGATCTATGTTAAGAACAGATCTTTTATTCATGAAATTGCGGAAAATAAAATAAAAAATTGTGTTAATTTTGTGTGTGTTGCATCTCAGACTGCTGATTTTACTCCCTGTATGTGATAAGTGCCAAATTAAAATGGAAAAACAGTAAGGTTCATGGGTGGACAGCATTCACAGCAAATATGTTCCAATGGACAGTAAGATGTTGCATCAAAAAGCATTAAGCTATACTAAAACTATTAGCAAGGGAATCTCACTGTTCTTCCAGAAGGTTTTGGCAAAAGAAGCTTCAGCTCTTGAGGATAATCAGTTATCAAATTTGTCATTACTCAGTGATACTCCTAAGTACAGTACAATTTTTGAAGAAGGGGGCGAGAGAAAAAATCTTCACATAAATTTTATTACAGTATAATGGATTATTTGTTCTATTTTATTACTATTATTATAGGTACGCACGTTTAGGAAAAAACAAAGTTCAGTATATATAATATTCAGAATTGTCTGCAGTTTTTGACATCCACTCAGTGGAAACACTTTCGAATAGGTTCAGGAAGGCCAAGTTCATTAAAGAACATTATACAGTTTACTTTACTATACAGTTGCAATCTTTTTTCTTATCATGATAACTATATTTTATCCACTTTCATATTTTGGCATTTATGCCAAATCTGTTACCATTCTGCCATCACTGAATGGCTTTTAATATGAAGGTATATATGTACTCGCTATTTTTTGAAGAAGGAGGAGAGAAAAATTCTTCACATATATTCCATTACAGTATAATGGAATATTTGTTTTAGTTTATTACTGTTATCATAAGTATGCATGTTTAGGAAATAACAGAGTACAGTATATAGTATTCAGAATTGTCTGCGGGTTTTGACATCCACTCATGTCTGGAAACAATTTATAATAGGTTCAGGATTCCAAATTCATTAAAGAACTTTATACAGTTTATTTTACTTACAAAATTGCGACCTTATTTGTTATTATGATAACTACTTTTTCTATGTAAATTTTTGTTGGCATTTATGCCTAATCTATTACCGTTCTGCCATTGATGAATGGCTTTTAATATGAAGGTATTTATGTATTAGCTATACAACATATTTTATTTACAAAATATGCCAAAATATTATGCTGAAGCTACCTAAGTGGTTACAGCTGTAATAAAATATAAGTACCAGGATGTCAGCTTATCTTGCTCACAATCACCCCTTCCATCAGCTGTTCTGTGGAAGGAAAAAAGAAAAGTAGGGAATTAGGAAATGCCACATTTAGCTCCCCTATCTCAATCAGTCTTGTCTTAAGACAGGCAGGGAACATGGGTAAGACATTCTTTCTCAAGCATATATCATTATTATAATACAAATTTATTCAATCCAAAAGACATAATAACCATTTATTTTCAGAAAATTCGTTACCTGAAGATATTCTTACATTAATTGAGAATGAAGTCTTGCCGAAAGACATGTCACAGATTACATTTGGAGATAATAACAAGACAATGCTCCATGTAGCTACAGAAAATAATAAGAAAGATACTATATGGTAAGATGCTTATTTTTTTAATACAATTCGCTCTTTCAGTTCTCTTTTTCCGTTGTGTCATAAATTATAGAAGGAATGAGGACAAGAAGAGAATGTTTATCTTTGCTGCCACTCTTCTTTTGTTACATATGTGTTCTCCCAGCTGGCTTCAGTGTCAAGTTGAAAAAAATATTTATTCCAAGTTTTGTGTTTGCATATTACTGTTAAGGATATTGATAAGAAATGGAATTTCTTTGTTTTTTCTGAGGGTGCATTAACACAGCATAAGTCATAGTGTAGGATAGTATGAATTTAATCCTTGTATTGCATATGGGTTATAAGAAAAAGCTAAAAGAAATATGCCCAATTTTGAGGAGAAAGAATTTCACGCTTGTATTGCCTAAAAGTCATAACGGTTGACTAATAGGGATATGAGAGTAGGAAGCTGGCTATGCTTTGCTTCTAGTATTTTTCTCTAATAATTAACAAATAAAAGAGGTGAGGAAGTGCTGGTCCAGTTGGATATGTCTTCTTGTTTGATAACTGAATCTATATATTCAGAGTTGTTAGAGGAAAAACTCTGCGCTTTTGTAAATTTCAGTCATTTACATTTTTTTAATATTAAAGAAAAGAAAGTTATTGTCTCCAGCCACATTGTGCAATTTGTGCTAAATTGCATTGATTATCATATCATACACATGGAACTTTATATTAAAATTCTTAGTATATTCCACAATATGTTATGTTACAGGTAATATTAATTTTTGAACATATTGCCTTTTACTGCAAAATACAATAAGGTAACCACAACCTGAAGAAAAAGAAAAGATTCAACAATTATTACCTACTTTCATCCCTGAATTATACTCATTCGCTCACAGTTACTGGTAGGCTTGCCTTACTTCGTGAACAACATATATCTATTGCCAATCCTAAATTACAGAACCAGGCTTCATGTTCCCTGGTATTCTGTGGTCCCTTCATGAGAGCTTGTTGCACTATCTGATATATGGCTATATCTATGCATCAAATCTTTCTTTCTTGGCTTACCCCTCATTCCTCATAGGAAACATTTTTTTTATTTTCAATATTTCCAGGTGGCTCCTAGAGCATGGTTGCGATCCCAGCAAGGCAGACTTGAGAGGGGTTATGCCGTTTTTTACTTCTAAAAATAAAAATACTCGCAACCACTTCCGAAAGTTCATGGCAGAATATCCGGATAAATATGATTATAAAAAGGTATAATATGATTAAGCTTCTCAAGACCTCCAAATAATTTTAAATGGTTTTAATTTGCTTACTGTTATTTGCAATGTTTTCTTTCATAGTTCATTCTTATTTAACATGCACTTTTATAACTCAAGGTACTAACTCTGTTGATTTCTGAATACAGGGATTATCTTACCAAGTGCATAGGGCATTACATCATATCAGTTGCTCGCTACTCAACCTGCCATATCACAACTGTAAAAAGAATTTTGAGATAGCAGGGCGTTGTTTTACCTTCCCCATTTTTGCCTTTTTTTTTTTTCTTAAAAAAAACAATGAGGAAGGAGGGTGCTCAGCCCCCTGCTCCAATCCTTTTGAGACAATTCGTATGTCACATACAGAGTATGTGAAATTCTTGCTCCCTCGCTATTACGTATATACCCTCAGAGTGTCTTCAATTTGAAGGAGATACAATGATGGAATTTTTTCCCCCAGTTGCAAGAGATAAACATATATTTACTACATTTTATATATTCCGTAGGCAAATATTCCAAGCCCTTTGACTGCTGAGCAGGAAGCTGAGAATGTGGCTAAATTATTAGATAAAAAGAAAGCAAAGCGACTAGCACAACAGGCAAAACTGAAGAAGAAACATCAGGAAGAAAAAGAGAGGAAAATTGAAGAGGCAGAGAAAAAAAGATTCCTTGAATTAAGTGACAGAGAAAAGGTATGTTCCTATATATAATAATCAGCAAAGTTTCTAATACTTTAGCAATAGCATAGATTAGGGCAATAGATCAGTAGTTGGAAGGAATAGAGTGGTCACCCTTTGTAGGAGCAGGTTGAACTAGAGCATGCTTCCTAGATGAAGGATTGATATTGGTTGAGAAAATGAAGCGAAAAAATTAGCAAAGCAGGGGAGTCAATTCATCTGCAAACTCCTTAACTATCAAAGGCTGGGCAATGTATGGAAAACATCCTCCCTTGATAACGAGGTGATGTGATCTGCCCTTAAGGGGTTAAGGTACCTTGCTGGGATACTATCAGGAAGGAGAGAACTTATTTCTTTCTTCATTTCCACTGTTATGCATCTCGGGTGTTTGACGCCACTGTCACTAATGCTTTTAACTCTCTTAGGAGCCATAATAAGGGCTAGCTTAAAGGCAAAACAATGAAAAATAAAGTAAGAACTACGAACAGATCACAATCGAAGTACACAGCACGGGCAATAATGCAGAACTGAGAGCGGGAAAGCGGGAAACATGGTCACCTGGCCGACACATGCGTGCTTGTGGGTTTGTTTTAATTTGTGATATGGGGTAAAAATTTGTTTGAAAATTTGTTCTTGGGTTGGTTTGTTTGTGGGAACGGGCATTCGTGGGTTGGGAACACTATATATATATATATATATATATATATATATATATATATATATATATGTATATATATGTATATATATATATATATATATATATATATATATATATATATATTATATATATTATATATATATATATATATATATATATATATATATATAATATATATATATATATATATATATATATATATATATATATATATATATATATATAATATATATATATATATATATATATATATATATATATATATATATATATATATATATATATATATATATATATATATACACCTAGTTCTCAGAATAACGCCTAGATAGGTTTTCAGAAGTGTTGGGTAAATGGAAAATCACCTGAAAAAACGAGTCATTTTCCTTAGGAAACAATGATAAAGGGCATAGCTACGTTCCAAACCTTACATAGACACACCATGCCAAAGATATAAGATAAGTAAAAAACATATTACTACATAGCAAAGCAGAAAGCCCTGGATCTATTTTTAAGAGTATACAAAAGATATTCATATTCACTTTACAGCTAGAAATTAACATACATTACTGTACTGTACTCTATTATGCAGTGGGCAACAGTCATACAGTACACTGGGACATACATGGTGGCCGTGAGCAAGTAACTTATGTGGTAGAAGAGGAGGAGGATGCAGGAGAGCGAACCTCTATCTGCATATGTAAACAAAGATAAAATAAAAATTATAAATAACCAAAGCAAGACTAAAAAACGAAAAAAATAAATTAATTATGCAATGCCTAAAGCTACCATATGACAGATTAATATATTGAGGTGTATAAATTGTTTAAAGGGACTAACAAGGGTGATATTAGTAAAGTTTGTAGGTTCAGAATGGAAATTGGTGAAAATTGGTTTGGTACTACCGTAGAGTAGCTGATGCGTGGAACAGGATTCCTAGTAGGATAATAAATGCCAATACCTTAGACACCTTCAAATGTAGATTAGATAGACATATGACAGAGGTAGGGTGGGTGTATCTATAATGTATAATGATGATGATCTTTTCTTATCGAAATCCTCTTTGTACTCGTGGAAGAAGCGTCCTTGGGCGCTTATTTACTAGAAGAATTTTTTTTTTTTTTTTGAGGTGTTATTTGCGAAATTCGAATTTTTTTTTTATTTTTGGGGGGGCGTTATTGCACTTTCACGGATAAAAATATTGCGTACAAAAGGAACAAGGTGTATATATATATATATATATATATAATATATATATATATATATATATATATATATATAATATATATATATATATATATATATATATATATATATATATATATATATATATATATATATATATATATATATATATATATATATATATATACACCTTGTTCCTTTTATAAGCAATTTTTTTATATGCGAAATTGCAATAACGCCCCCCAAAAATAATAATAAAAAAATCGGAATTCGCGAATAACGGGAAAAAAAAAAATTAAGATTATTGTGACAACAGGATGGACCAAAAAATGATAAAATAAAACAGCCTTTATCAGGCTGTAAATAGAAACAGATGGAGAGTGTAATGACCAGTCAGATGTGAAGGGATTATAAAAGATGTGTAATGTATATCCAGCTCTCTGCTGGGTTTTAATATACCTCTGCATTGCTCTCATGATGTCTATTCCAAAAGTTCTCCTTAGATCTTATTATTATTATTATTATTATTATTATTATTATTATTATTATTATTATTATTATTATTATTATTATTATCATTATTATTATTATTATTATTATTATTATTATTATTATTATTATTATTATTATTATTATTATTTTTAACAATAATTTTCCTTTGATGATGATTGTGGAGAATATTATTATTATTATTATTATTATTATTATTATTATTATGATTATTATTATTATTATTATTATTATTATTATTATTATTATTATTATATCATCATTATTACGAATTTGTAATTAAACCATTATTTTTACAATAAATAATGTAGTTTTGGTTGAATGAACAAGAGTTAATTAAAGATCTCTCTCTCTCTCTCTCTCTCTCTCTCTCTCTCTCTCTCTCTCTCTCTCTCTCTCTCTCTCTCTCTCTCTCTCTCTCTCTCTCTCTCTCTCTCTCTCTCTCTCTCTCTCTCTCTCTCTCTCTCTCTCTCTCTCTCTCTCTCTCTCTCTCTCTCTCTCTCTCTCTCTCTCTCTCTCTCTCTCTCTCTCTCTCTCTCTCTCTCCTCTCTCTCTCTCTCTCTCTCTCTCTCTCGTTTCATTTCACTTACATTATATAGAAAATATTTATATTAAAAGGAGAATAGTCTTACAAACATTGCATACATCAGTTACTTTACAAGCTGATGAGTCGTTTGGGGCAGCAAATGATAAATATAATAATGCACTTTTAATAAAAACGTTAATGAGTTAAAAGACCGTTAAATTAATTTCCTTTCCACGAATCCTTTGTAATGTCTCTCTTAAACAGGAATTAGGTAGAAATTTTTCATCTTATTATGTAAATACAATTGTTGCTTTAGTCTTAATCACGTTCATTACAGTGCTCATTTTAAAGGTAATAAACTAAGTATTAATTCGTTTTTTGTAAAGAAATATGAGAGAGAGAGAGAGAGAGAGATACATTTTATTAACAAATTTGTCATTCAGAAACCAGATACAAATTTGAAAATGGAAGGAGGATGCAAAACACGTGTTCTGAAAATATTAAGAACATAAGAATAGGGGACACTGCAACATGCTTACTGGCACACACGAGGCAGTTCCATTTTTGAATTATATTTTCAGCATGTCTAACCAATTCTATTCTACTCTACTTATTTATTCTATTTTTCTTTTTATGATTTTTTTAGTAAACACTAATCTATTCATACCCACCCTACCTCTGTCATATGTCTATCTAGTCTACATTTGAAGGTGTCTAAGGTATTGGCATTTATTATCCTACTAGGAATACTCTAAGGTATTACCAAGCCAATTTTCACCAATTTCCCTTCTGAACCTAAATTTATCAAGATTAAATCCATTACCCAATTCGAGTTCTGGTTTGATAATGAATTTTTAAAACTATTAATATCACCCTTGTTAATCCCTTTAAACCATTTATACACCTCAATCATATCCCCCCTAACTCTGTGCCTCTCTAGAGAATGTAGATTAAGTTTTTTTAATCTGTCATATGGTAGATTTAGGCATTGCATAATTAATTTTATTTTTCGTTTTTTAGTCTTGCTTTGGTTATTTATAATTCTTATTTTATCCTTATATACATTTGCAGATAGAGGCTCGTTCTCCTGCATCCTCCTCCTCTTCTACCACATAAGTTACTTGCTCACTGCCACCATGCATGTCCCAGTGTACTGTATAACTGTTGCCCACTGCATAATAGAGTAAAGTATAGTAATGTATGTTAATTTCTAGCTGTAAAGTGAATATGAATATCTTTTGTATACTCTTAAAAATAGATACAGGGCTTTCTGCTTTGCTATGTAGTAATAAAATATTTTTTTTACTTATCTTATATCTTTGGCATGGTGTGTCTATGTAAGGTTTGCAACGTATCTATGCCCTTTATCATTGTTTCCTATGGAAAATAACTCGTTTTTTCACGCGATTTTCCATTTACACGACACTTCTGAGAACCTATCTATGCGTTATTTTGAGAACAAGGTGTATATATATATATATATATATATATATATATATATATATATATATATATATATATATATATATATATATATATATATATATATATATATATATATATATATATATATTTTTATATATTGTTGTGGAACAAAATAATTTAATTATGTCCAAAGCTTTCTTCATATGAGTTATATTTTGTGCAATATTCCTCTCAAGCTCTCATTTTCATCCTTTGTAGTGTCACTTATAAGGATTAATTTATTCAAGCCTTCTTTAGCACAGTTATTTTTCATATATAAACATCTTATATTGCAACTACCTAGAGGAACATAAATTAATAACTTTGCTTTCTACTTTAACTGTAATTACCATAGGAAGTTTCATTAAAGTTACTGTATTTTCCAAAACTTTTATATTTTTTTTTTATATACATGGCATCGTCTTTTGACAATTATTATAGATCAGGTAGAAGCAATCACTATATGCTCAGTCAGCGTATGATTTGGGGGAAATAAATTCAAGAAGGAATGGATTTCACTCAGCTATTCATCTTTATAGATTAGCTTGTTTTGGTTTTAAGTTGTATTTTTCATTTTGCCTTGTTTGAAGTAATATCATGTTATACATCCTCGTATATCAATTTGTAATGATCATTACTTTTAACGTTTCTTATATATTTTGTCTCCTTTATTATCTTGTATTAAGTACATATAAGATAACTTGTATCATTTCTTATCACATATGTATTTAATAAATTATTTAATAAAATATTACATATTTATATTTTAACTTTTCAAGGTCTATAGTTTTGGGGGGTTTTAGTACTCTTTTTATCTCTTGGTTCCCTTAACATTTGGAGGAAATTCTCCTCTAACATTATTACTTTCATTTTTTAGCGTGCTTTGGCTGCTGAGAGGAGATTTCTTCAGCAACAGGAGAGTAAATGTGCTCCCATTCAAGTCTTGCAGAGGTGTTTCTTGTGTGCCACTGACATATCTGGAATGGTGCCTTTTGAATATAGCGACTTCAAATTTTGTAGTACCAAATGTGTTAGAGAACATAGGACTAAGAAGAGCTAATTGAATATCTTGAAATTACAGTTTCAAAACATATTTACATACTGTTACTAATACATTACTTACGAATTTAAATATTAAAGTTACAAAAGCATAGCTTACAACATTCTAATCCATTCTCATGTGACAAAAACAATAGAAAAACCACAACATTTTACAAGCAATTATATGCTCAGCGATGAAAGATGCAGGCCTTACTTGGACTTCGAAACTCACAAAAATATACCACTGTACCCTACAGACTATACAAAAAAATGCCTTAAGAACAATCACAGGTTGCATAGATACCATATCTGAAGACAATTTACGCCAAGAAACCAAAGTCTTTAAAGTCAAAGACTACCTTGACATGAACGTCACACAAAATCTTTTCTGCAACCTCCATAAACCAACTCCACCCGCTACAGTACATGGCAGATCACCCACACACACAAATAAACATTGAAACAACACCTCGCACACAATATTCCACGTATTGTCATCTCTTCCTCCTTGTCCACCCCAAACCAGCTTCTGATATCATATCCATACCTAATTCACCTGCCACTTCATTGAGTCACTGAACGACTAGACAGATTTAACTTGGCCAGATGTGTTGTGGGCACTACCCAGCCTCTTTGAGCTCTGAGATGATGCTGGATGATTTTGTCAGTGATGCCTGTCCTGGATGAAATACATCACCTTATACAACCAAACACATTAAAGTAGATTCACTGCACATAACCTTGTATGCCAACAAAGCATAAACTCCCTAAGAGCTTTGTGGGAAAGCTTGAGGCCTGAAGTGGCAGTGTTTTCGTCATGGTTCCTCCTTTTTGAGCTGTAAATTAGAAGAGGAGCAGTAATGAATGCCAAGCTACTGCAACCACCAATCCTTGTCCCTTATATGGCACAAGAACATAAGAAGCTTTGTTCACTTGGTCAAATGCCTTACTTCTCAAGACGACATTTTTATTCTTCAGTGACGAATGATTCTTTAGTGATTATATCTAGAAAATTCTTCCCTTGCCAGAGACATTGAGAGCAGTCTGGTTTTCTACAACTCATGCAGAAACTGGCCCCATTCCACCTTTACAACACTTGCTAACATGAAACTACTTGTACACTTGCAGCTGCTCACAATGCTTCATACACCCTCCTTTTAACCAATACCTCACTTCTTACACACCCCATCCCCCGAAATTACCATTGCTTCCCACACCGTTAACATCCCAAACATCATCTTCCACTGGTTCTCCGCCTCGTATGCCCTCATCCACATGTCCTCCTAACCATACTGAAGCAGTACCTAATACACAACATCAACATTAAAATTTAACATATATAGCATAGACACCAAAAAACGAGGACTTATATGGCATAGAGACCAAAAAACGAGAAGTCACACACTTCATCGCACAACAAACGATACTTATTGTTATCTTACAAGACGCAAAGCTACACAGAACATATATTTCCTAACTTCAGCACCATTAGACAAGACTGGACTGGCAGCAATGGATGACACTAGTGCACACACAAAATCCCTCCTTCTTTATGAAAACACCACTGAAATAATAATAGTATGCACTGGCAATACATCACACAAAGCAAGCACAAATACACACATATCCCCTAAAACATTCCCCAATGTACCTAACAGTTACTCACAATTACACCACATCACCAGTAGGCTACTCCATACATCATTATTGATAGTGATAACAACACCTAGATACTAGCATGGTTTGTGGACAATCTGACGCACGCAGAACATTGGTAATACAAAATTGAACAGAAAACCTTTTCATCTTAAATAACATTCTTTGATACACACATTTCCCACCAAACCCATTTAAAACTATCATCTCTAGCCATCGCATTTTGTTCTCCAAACCTTACCCCAAGACATCTTGGAAGGTGGTCAGAATCCTGGGCTCTGACCACCTTGCTATCAACTTTACCATCAACACAACAGTCACCTACATTGCCACAGGTACACGTGCACCAGTTACAAAAGAGCTAATTGGGAAACTTTCATAAATGAAGCAGATCTACACTGAAACTCAAATTAGTAATCCCAGCAGAATAAAAAACAATGCTATACTCTATCTTAGCAAAAATTAAAAGTGCACAAAAAACTTATCCCAAATGATAACAGAAAGAGATGCAACACCAATATTACACATGAAATTCAAGACCTCATCAGACAACATATACATTAAAACATTCTTTAATGCCCCACACAGGAAAATACACATCAATCATATACACACAAATCAACAACAAAAATTTAGAACACCAAACATTTGAACCTGGAGTGGCAGTGTCTCTTGCAAAAGTCAAACTATTGGAGTTGCAAATCAGAAGAGGACACCAAAGAACTTTGAAGAGGAGCAGCAAAACAGGTGACTGCGACAATCAACACCTGCCCCTCACAGGGCATGAAAACCTTGGAGAGGTTCAGTCACCTAGGCGATAAGCTCATCTCTCAGCACAACATATACAACAGCACAACTTTTTCTACACCAAGAAATGGCTCTCAAGAGGTCATTTATTGAAGACTCTTTCTAACCGGAGACACTGAGAACAGTCCAGGAAAGAGATTATGGGAGACTGCACCTCACTCAACCACATGTGCCAGTAACAGAACATACACTCCCCTAGAGCTCTAGTAAAGCCCAGGATCGGCAGTGGCCTTTCCTAGGGATGTGGAGCTGTTTTGCAGATACGTTTTTCAACAGTAATACATCACAATCGTATGCTGTCATCACAACAACACACACCATTCTCTCAAACAAGCAATATGGAAATATCCTCCTTACTCAAATATTATTTTAGTTTAACTTTACCCCCCTCAGGGCAGTCGATGTGACATCCCTTGTAGGAGACTGTTTCATACAAAACTTAGACTTTATACCTTTCACCAACCATCATACAAAGAATATCATCACTAACTTCAATTTTCCTCTGCCTGTGGCCCTGACAATATAAGCAATATATACTTGGGACCACAAGGCATAAAGCAATATATCAATCTATAGCTAGTTATGCAACACAATACCCAACATGTAGAAGCATGGTATCAATATCACAATCCTCAACCCATTAAAACTCCCACACCACCCAATTCTCATCATCCCATTACACTACTCTGCACCCCCTCCAAAGTTAACTAACGAATAATACTGCAACCCATCACATTTCTGTTTCTCTTGGCCCTGTCATAATAAAGTTTTAGACCATTACACTCCATAAAAACACTATTTCACACCCGATGAAGAAAATTTTTTATAACCTTTGATGCCATCCTCCATCACAACATTACAATTGATATATTCAACTCAAACAAGCACAATTACAGATATGGTTGGCTGGCCAACTACCTCACAGGCAGATATGCACAAATATAATTTGCTTGTTAAGTCATCGGGCATCAAAAACTTTACAACAGGATTCCCTCAAAGATCTGTCATATCACCCACATTCTTAAACTTATACATGGATGATTTAATGCACATATGGTCTTGCTACAAACTCCAGAAACTGACTACCACTACGCTACGTGGAATATCACTCATACACACCAAGGAACAATAAAATAACACTTAACATACAATTTACAATATTACACCCTTATACTGTGATCTCTTCCCCTTTGCCACCCCCAAACTCGCTGCAGCAATTATCTTCATAGCCAGTAAGCTCGTCATGCCATCCAGTCGCACAGTGATTGCACACAACTGCATGTACAGCTTCCCAACATTCCCCCTTCCAAATTCTCCTCTCTCAGCAAGGACAGATTCTTCCTGACTAGGCTATAAGGTTGGCATCACCCTGCCCTAAGCTATTGAAAAAGGCTGGTTATTCAATAGTGACGTTTGTCCAGGATGTAGCATATCACCTCATACAATCTAGTACATGATAGAAGACCACTGCATACAACCACTTCTGCCTCCAACACAACATACACCTTGAGAGCATTAGGGTGTAGGGAATGTGTGACCAGGCAGCTGAGGGAAAAATAACAATATAGCATGCTAATCCAAAATTACAAAAGTTGTAAAACTGTCATGAAGTTAAAAAACATAATTTACAGAATTCTGCACTGAAGTAACAGAAACATAAATCTAAACTAACAAAATTTCAGTGTAAGAAAATTCAATTATTTATTACTAATTGTCTTCATTGGAGGGTTGCAAATTAGGTGTTCTAAGGCAGTATTAAAACCATTATTGAACTTTATAAAATTTATATAGTAACTTGTGCATATGATTAATTTTTTTTTTTCTTGTACATATAATGTAACGTGTTAATATTTGAATTGTTTTATGCTACTATTATATGTTAACCTTAGTTTTACTTTTATGTATATCTATTTCCTTTTTTTAAATGAATTTGCTCCTGTATCCCCTGCATATCACAAGAACCAACTTAAAAGGCTAGTGAAGCGAAGAGTTGGCAACTTCAGCCTCTCTGACATTTTCTTCCCACAGAACATCTGATGGAAGGGGTTTTGATGTGTAGGGTATGATGAAGCCCAGATGTCTCCTTTTTAGGTTCATTTCTGATACAGTAAGTAAATGATGTTTGGTAATATAATTTTGGAGTGAGTGACTCAATGTAAATATAAATAGAACAATAAAATTCAGACTGTTAGTTTTATATGAATTACAGAGCCTTGCTTTTTCTCATTAAACAAAAAACACCAAGATATTTAGAAAGGGTAAACTGAAATTGCATCATAATAGGATATAATTATTTTAATAGAGCAGTAGCAACCAGGGATAAGAATTAGTCCCCTAACTTTAGTAATTCCTTTATTATTGCACTCGGATTTTTTTTCTTTCATGTGTCACTTTTAATCCCTATTATGGGGTGAACACACACACATAAGGCTGGATACCCTTCCTAAGGCACTGCTGTGGGTTCAATCACGGGTGTATCACCTCGTGAGTTTGGTATTCTAACTACTACGAGCTCAGAATAGTTGTTTATAGAGAAATTCAGTTCGCGGGCATGAAAGTCAATACATTTAATGAATGTTTTTAATTTTCTTGTCGGTGTGAGAAAGAGCTTTAGAAACAACTGTCTAGCTTAATATGATGTCATTGTCAGATTTATATTTGTATCACAGTGCTTATTACTATGTACAGAGAAGTTTTCCTTCTCCTTTAGGAAATGTTTCCTAAAGTACAAGACGAGTTTAGATAAGAATTATTGTCATCATAGTAGACTGTTATCATATTGGACAGTACAAATTATTCGTATTATTAATTAATATAATAAAGGATAGTAACTTTCGTAGTAAACAAAGTGCTTACTTACTTGTTAAACATTCATATTTTTAGCTATATCGATCAAATGATTATATCCTATATAACAAATTTCACACATTTATTCCAGAACTGTGCTGTATATGAAGACATTGTCAAGAAATGGCTCGCTATTTGTATTACAGTACAAATTTTCTATAAATATACTTGGAAATATATTAGCACTTTGAACATAATATTTTAAGAGCATGGCATATCCAATTACTATACACTGCTTTTAAATCCAGTATTACGACTAATGACAAATAATATATGATATATCGGCTGGAAACGCCTACTAATTGTTGATGCAGCACCATATTATAGAAAGAGGCCAGTTGAAAAGTACAACGCAGTTCGTATTATTATTTACATTATATTTTAGGTAATGGTGTTACTGAATAATATCTATAATGACTTTAAAAAACTCTTGTGTCTGTTATATAAAAAGACACCACTCAGACCTTAAATTCTTGGCAACTGGATGGATATATATATAGTTTTTCAGTTGTGCCACCACTAGACAAGAGCCAGTAATATATATATATATATATATATATATATATATATATATATATATATATATATATATATATATATATATATATATATATATATATATTATATTATTATATATATATATATATTATATATATATATATATATATATATATATATATATATATATATATATATATATATATATATATATATATATATATATATATATATATATATATATATATATATATATATATATATATATATATATATATATATATATATATATATATATATATATATATATATATATATATATATATATATATATATATATATATATATATATATATATATATATATATATATATATATATATATATATATATATATATATATATATATATATATATATATATATATATATATATATATATATATATATATATATATATATATATATATATATATATATATATATATATATATATATATATATATATATATATATATATATATATATATATATATATATATATATATATATATATATATATATATATATATATATATATATATATATATATATATATATATATATATATATATATATATATATATATATATATATATATATATATATATATATATATATATATATATATATATATATATATATATATATATATATATATATATATATATATATATATATATATATATATATATATATATATATATATATATATATATATATATATATATATATATATATATATATATATATATATATATATATATATATATATATATATATATATATATATATATATATATATATATACACAGTAAGGCAGATAGAGTAGCAGTTACAGAGACTAAGTTGAGTGAGGACATAAAAAGTGTCACAGCTTTTCCTAAGGGCTTCAGAATATTAAGGGTTGAAAGATCTGAGAGGACTAGTGGAGGGATAGCACTGGTCATAAGTGAAAGGATTCAGCTTGAAGAAATAAGCTTTGCTATAGAAAGTGAGTTCAAGGAATTTCTTGTTGCTCGCATAAATACTGGGTCAAAGAGCATCATAATAACTGTTGTATATAACCCACCAAGGAACCAACATAGGCTAGAAGTTTATGAGGAAAGTCATATAGGTACTATTGAAGTCATAAACTCAGTTGTTAACATGGCACGGGAGAGAAAATGTAAGATTTTGATTATGGGAGATTTTAATCATAGAGATAGATTGGATAAATCTTGACCCACACAGTGGTGAGGACTCATTCTGGGCAAGATTCCGAGATTGCGTACAAGGGAATTCCCTACACCAACATGTACTGGTGGGGATGAGCCATTACTACTTGATCTAGTGTTTATAGATAATGTGTTGGATATTGAAAAAATTGAGTATGAACCACCAATTGGAATGAGTGACCACTGTGTGTTGTTGATGGAGTATATCACTGAAGATGTTCTGCCTGAGAGTAGAGGCACTGAGGACATGAGGAGGAACTATTCGAAAGGAGATTACATCAAAATGAATGAGCTGTTTGCAGTTATTAACTGGAGAACCTTATTTTACAATAAATCTGTACAAGAAATGTACGACATCTTTTGTGAAAAATATGGGTTTATAGTAGATTACTGCATGCCTGTCACCAAAGTAGGTGTAATTCATGTCAGAGAGATATGGTTCGGAAATGAGTGTAAAAGAGCTAAGGAGTGGAGAGACAAATGCTGGAAAAGGTATAGGAGGAGAAAAAACATAAATACCTGGGAAATCTACAAAAGAGCAAGAAATGTTTACTTAAGTAAAAGAAGAGAGGCAGAGAGAGACTATGGGACATCGCAGGAAAGCTAAAAAAATTCCCAAGCTTTTACACAGTTTTATCAGAGGAAAACTGAAGGTAAAAGAACAGGTTTTAAGGCTTAAGAGAGCGGATGGAAGCATCACTGAGACGGATGAAGAGATCTGCAAAGAATTGAACAAGGAGTTTCAGTCAGTATTTACAGTAGAAAATACCCAACCCCCTTAGATTGCAGAGATAGAAGCTCAAGGGCCGGTATTAGAGAACATCAACCTTACAGCCACAGAGGTATGCAAAGCGCTGATGGAGTTGGATGTCCATAAAGCTACAGGTTCTGATAATATATCCCCTCATGTACTTAAGAAATGCACAAACTCAATATCAGTGGCACTAAGGATCATATTTAAAAAGTCACTGGAGTCAGGGGAGATTCCAAGATGCTAGAAACAAGCAAGCGTGATACCAGTCTTCAAAAAGGGAAGGAGGGATACGGCTCTAAACTATAGACCAGTTACCTTGACCAGCATAGTTTGCAAAGAAACTACTAAGGAAACATATCTTTCTTCACTTGGAATCCTTCAACTTTTTGTCAGTGAGACAACATGGTTTCAGAGAAGGTAGATCAACAGTACCAAACTTATTAGAATTTTATGATGAGGTAAGCCGAATCTTACAGGAAAGAGAGGGCTGGGCAGATTGCATATTCCTAGACTTCCAGAAATCATTTGACACTGTCCCACACAGGAGACTTATTAAGAAGCTGCAAGCAATGGCTAGAGTAGGTGGAAATGTTTTGGAATGGATAAAAACTTACTTAGAAGGAAGGGAACAGAGGGTTAGAATAAAACAGTGTCTGAATGGAGAAGAGTTAGTACTGGAGTTCCACACGGTTCAGTTTTAGAGCCGCTTTTGTTCTTTGTATATGTAAATGACCTACCAGAGTCTGTAAATTCATTCATGAATATGTTTGCAGATAATGCAAAGAGTGTGAAGAAAGTAAGAAACGAGAACAATGGTAGAGAACTTCAGGAAGACCTAAATAGTCTGCATGAGTGGTCAGAAAAGTGGCTTATGAAATTCAATACTTCAAAATGTAAGGTAATTAGAATGGGTGCAAGTGCAAGAAGGCCCAAGCTTAATTACTCGGTGGCTGGAGTACAACTTCAAGAGACAGAGAATGAGAGAGATCTAGGAGTAAACATACTGGCAGATTTGTCTCCAGAAATGCTTATAAAGGGCATAGTAAGGGCAGTATATGCTTCCTTAGCAAATGTAAGGGTAGCCTTCAAACGCATGGACAAGGAAATGTTCAGAAATATTTATGTAACGTATGTGAGGCCAAAACTTGCATATGCAGCCCCCTTTTGGAATCCGTACTTGGAAAAGCACGTAGCTAAGCTTGAAATAGTTCAAAGACATGCCACGAAACTGGTGCCAGGAAAGCGCAATTACAGTTATGATGAGAGGCTGAGGGAATTAGACTTACCATCACTGGAAGCTAGAAGAGTGAGGGGGGATATGGTGACAATCTTTAAATTCCTTCATGGGTATGATAGAGTGGATAGGGATGGATATTTTGATATGGCTGGCACTAGAACTAGAGGTCAAAGTTTGAAATTACGTAAGAAAACTTCCTTGCAGGAGTAAGGAAGTACTTTTTTAGTTTAAGAGTAGTTGATAATTGGAATTGGATAAGCGAGGGGGTAGTTAATGCTAACTCAATCCATAGTTTTAAGGAAAAGTATGATAAGTATCACAAAGTACAAAATGGAACTGATCAGGAGACGGGAGATACGAACTTCGGGCTCTTTCCCGTAAGCAAAATTTGGTTATCAGATATATATATATATATATATATATATATATATATATATATATATATATATATATATATATATATATATATATATATATATATATATATATATATATATAAGAAAGACTCTTCTCATATATATATATATATATATATATATATATATATATATATATATATATATATATATATATATATATATATATATATATATATATATATATATATATATATATATATATATATATATATATATATATATATATATATATGTATAAGAGAGACTCTTCTCATATATATATATATATATATATATATATATATATATATATATATATATATATATATATATATATATATATATATATATATATATATATATATATATATATATATATAAGAAAGACTCTTCTCATATATATATATATATATATATATATATATATATAATATATATATATATATATATATATATATATATATATATATATATATATATATATATATATATATATATATATATATATATATATATATATATATATATATATATATATATATATATATATATATATATATATATATATATATATATATATATGTATAAGAGAGACTCTTCTCATATATATATATATATATATATATATATATATATATATATATATATATATATATATATATATATATATATATATATATATATATATATATATATATATATATATATATATATAAGAGAAGAGTCTCTATTTTTTTCTTCGACGGTGATATCTGGAACATTCTGTCTCCAAACCTTGTTTGAAATATAAATTCCTCTTTGATATTCAGCTTTTATATATATATATATATATATATATATATATATATATATATATATATATATATATATATATATATATATATATATATATATAAATATATATATATATATATATATATATATATATATATATATATATATATATATATATATAAATATATATATATATATATATATATATATATATATATATATATATATATATATATATATATATATATATATATATATATATATATATATATATATATATATATATATATATATATATATATATATATATATATATATATATATATATATATATATATATATATATATATATATATATATATATATATATATATATATGTATGTATATATATATATATATATATATATATATATATATATATATATATATATATATATATATATATATATATATATATAAAGGGGCTTCTTACTTTTCGTTAGGGTTGCGTTTCTGACAGCTGATTTAAGTTGAATTTCGACCTAAGTTGGGACACACCTCTGATGCGAACCTAGGGCCTCCCAGTTCTTAAAACAAAATCTCTGAAACAGAAAAATAATCTAAGTTCTTAATCTAATACGTAAATATAGTTAAATTTCGCTATTTGCAATATTGCTTACCTTTACCACTGCAGTTGATGTGTATCTGTATGACTGGTATGTTGAAAAAATGATTTACTGATTATTTATTGATCTGTTGATAACCTTCAAACGACTTAACTCGGGGACCCCCTGTGTGTGTGTACATATATATATATATATATATATATATATATATATATATATATATATATATATATATATATATATATATATATATATATATATATATATATATATATATATATATATATATATATATATATATATATATATATATTTAGTATTCTTTTATACACTTGCTTACACCCACATGAACACTTGGGTTGCAGTTATCCATATCAAGCCTTAATGTAGCTTCCCATTGATTTATTTTTGTGTTATCTTTAACCTGATAGGTGAGAATAGACACTTTTCCTTGACCTCGTAATATACCTTATTGTTCATCACATAAAAAGCCCAACATTTTTTCAGCCTTGGTCACTAAAGTAATATGAGCTTGACATATTTCGGGGTAAATTGTCAACTGAAGCACTAATTCTGAGGCATAATGCCAAAATTATTCACATGCAAACTGCTTTTGTCAATCTTCTGCTCCAGTGCCAGACTAAAACTAGGCAGTCACAAGCTCTCTGTTTTTACTCAGTACATTTTATTTTACTGAATTTACTTATAAAATTATTTCTTCTTTGTGATATAAGCCAACATATACCAGAAAAGATTCTGTTATGCTGCCAAATGCTATCTATAGTTAGTGCCAATACTTTTACCATTAGAGACAATTTTACAAAAGCTCTGTTTACTCTCTTATAGTATACAGACTTTTCCTGCAAAATACGGGATCATGCATGACTATCTCTACAGGGGACATTTATTCATACTATATAACTACAAGTTTACAATACAGTACTTTGTTCATCATATTACAATATCAGATTTTTTTTAACACAAATGGCAGGTGAAAACGTGGACAGAGTGTGTTGGATCCTTGCGGCCTCTCTGCTTTTACTGTAGTTGTGATCTTCCTGCTTAGGTTAGTGAAGAATGTTGTCTTGCTTTGGAAAAATAAGAAATGTTTTAAATATAATAATATTTCTGTGAAATCTTAAATTTCAGAAAAACTAAAATTAGGAATGTGGAAACATTGAGTGTTATTACTTGAGTCAATACATGATTATCCAGATAGCTGTGAAGTAACTGTTTACGCTAGGATTCTATGTGTTCATAACTGGTCTGCCATACACAATGCCAAAGATCATGCTCGCCTTTTTCTTTGGTGAAAAATGGAAATATTTCACTTAGCCATATCAAAGATAAAGAAAGGCTTCAGTTGTGTCTGTTACTTCCAAGCCCCTTCAAGCTCAGCAGTAAAGAATGGTTACAACGATGAACATGTAAGACACTTGATGGAACTAGGCATAAACATATGTATATATTTCTCACAAATGAGGATATGTTTGATCATTCTATACAATTTTGTCAAAATCATTATTATTGGTGAGTATCTCTCAGTTACAGTATACATAAATACAATTACCAATGCACCAAAATGCGAACACAGTTCATATCTTTACGCATTCTTACATAAAGATGCCATTTCTTACCAGCATCTTGGATGACAAGTGTATGGTTTTGGAAACCCGCTTCTCTGGTTAGTTATACTTAAGGGTGTTCATTGTATCAATGTTCATTGTGTATCTTTGTTGAAGCACGCCTATACAGTGTGATTGCCTCTTACTAATGCATGTTTCTGATGTACGATTATAACCACTTAACAGTCAATTCACTCCTGAAAGTGTTATACTTGATAAAAGCAAGAAAAATGAACTAGGAGAGGTAGACTGCCCATAGAACTTGCCGTAATTAGATGCCCCTATCTGAGGAATTGGTTGAGGCACCCTTCTTTCTGTTGGTGTAGACAGAGAACTTGTATGAAACTACATATAAAGTGTGTACCTTTCTGTCACTCTCTTTCAGTTATAATTTAATAAATCTGTCCTGTGATAAGGGCAGGATATTGGCAATAAAGTTTTCCAGCCAGATACCCTACCTGACACCAATACCATAGATTTAGAACAATTAATGCTCATATCTAAAGTAGATGATAAGACGTACTCATGCTGAATAGCTACATCAGAGTAGTGAAGCTTAGTAATCTGTTGCCATAAAGACCTGCTGTTGGTAGACTTCATCATCAGGAACTGTGAGGCAATTCTGACCATTGTTTGGGATCCTAACGTGCTGATATCTGGTAAAGGGTACAAAATATCAAGATTATGCTCCTATATTCCAGTAATATATATATATATATATATATATATATATATATATATATATATATATATATATATATATATATATATATATATATATGTGTGTGTGTGTGTGTGTGTATATATATATATATATATATATATATATATATATATATATATATATATATATATATATATATATATATATATATATATATAAATATATATATATATATATGTGTGTGTGTGTGTATATATATATATATATATATATATATATATATATATATATATATATATATATATATATATATATATATATATATATATATATATATATATGTGTGTGTGTGTGTGTGTGTATATATATATATATATATATATATATATATATATATATATATATATATATATATATATATATATATATGTATATATATATATATATATATATATATATATATATATATATATATATATATATATATATATATATATATATATATATATATATATATATATATATATATATATATATATATATATATATATATATATATATATATATATATATATATATATATATATATATATATATATATATATATATATATATATATATATATATATATATATATATATATACACTATGGAACCATAATGTCAATAATACAGTTATAAAAAAGAATATGTTGAACCTAAGGGAAACCTAACTTGAATTGCAAGCTGCATGTTAATGCCACAGTAGAGGCTGAACTAAATACAGCAGATAAAAATATTCATAACAGCCCAACCGGAACAAGCATGCATTTTTCCTGTCATTCTTATATCAACCTGCTATAGTAATTAATACATACATACAGAGGGTTAGAGTAAGACACTCAGTGTCTGAATGGAGAAGAGTTAGTAGTGGAGTTCCACAGGGTTCAGTTTTAGGGCCACTTTTGTTCCTTGTATATGTAAATGACCTACCGGAGTCTGTAAACTCATTCAAGAATATGTTTGCAGATGATGCAAAGATTGTGAAGAAAGTAAAAAACGAGAACAATGGTAGAGAACTTCAGGAGGATCTAAATAATCTGCATGAGTGGTCAGAAAAGTGGCTAATGAAATTCAATACTTCAAAATGTAAGGTAATGAGAATGGGTACAAGTGCAAGAAGGCCCAAGCTTGACTACTCGGTGGCTGGAGTACAACTTCAAGAGACAGAAAATGAGAGAGATCTAGGAGTAAACGTACTGGCAGATTTGTCTCCAGAAATACATATAAATGGCATAGTAAGGGCAGCATATGCATTCTTATCAAATGTAAGGGTAGCCTTCAGGCACATGGACAAGGAAATGTTCAGAAATATTTATGTAACCTATGTGAGGCCAAAACTCGAATATGCAGCCCCGTTTTGGAATCCGCACTTGAAAAAGCACATAGCTAAGCTTGAAGAAGTTCAAAGACATGCCACGAAACTGGTGCCAGAAATACGCAATCTCAGTTATGATGAGAGGCTGAGGGAATTAGACTTACCATCACTGGAAGCTAGAAGAGTGAGGGGGGATATGGTGACAGTCTTTAAATTCCTTCATGGTTATGATAGAGTGGATAGGGATCGATTTTTTGATATGGCTGGCTCTAGAACTAGAGGTCATAGTTTGAAGCTTCATAAGAAAACTTCTTTGCAGGATGTAAGGAAATACTTTTTCAGTGTAAGAGTAGTTGATAATTGGAATTGGCTAAGCGAGGAGGTAGTTAATGCTATCTCAATCCATAGTTTTAAGGACAGGTATGATAAGTATCACTAAGTCTAAATTGGAACCGATCAGGAGACGGGAAGATACGGGCTTTGGGCTCTTTCCCGTAAACACAATTAGGTAATCACAATTAGGTAATCACAGGACACAGGAAGAGATGAGAAAGATAAAAAACTTGTTGCAAGAGGCAAGAAGGTTAAATGAGGAAAGAAATGAAGAAGAGAGGAAAAATTTTCATTTCAGAGTTCTTCCAGACAAATTGGAGATAAAGATGATAATGACAGAAGATCAGGGGATGGGGCCTCATGAAGATTGTCATATTGAGAGAGGGGAAACATGTAGGGAAATATTGTTGAGAAAAAAAAAGTCTAAAAGACCTTCAAGAATTCAAAGAAGTGTTCATTAGACAATACAGAACACAGGAAGAGATGGGAAAGATAAAAAACTTGTTGCAAGAGGCAAGAAGGTTAAATGATGAAAGAAATGAAGAAGAGAAGAAAAAATTTCATTACAGAGTTCTTCCAGACAAAGGGGAGATAAAGAAGATAATGACAGAAGATCAGGGGATGGGGCCTCATTAAGATTGTTATACACAAATGCTGATGGATTAGCTGGTAAGGCAGTAGAATTAAAAGATAGGATTCACAACAGTAAGGCAGATATAGTAGCAATTACAGAGACTAAGTTGAGTGAGGACATAAACAGTGTCACAGTTTTTCCTAAGGGTTTCAGAATACTAAGGGTTGAAAGATCTGAGAGGACTGGTGGAGGGATAGCACTGCTCATAAGTGAAAGGATTCAAGTCGAAGAAATAAACTTGGCTATAGAAAGTGAGTTCAAGGAATTTCTTGTTGCTCGCATAAATACTGGGTCAGAGAGCATTATAATAACTGTTGTATACAACCCACCAAGGAACCAAAATAGGCTTGAAGTTTATGAGGAAAGTCATATAGGTACTATTGAAGTCATAAACTCAGTTGTTAACATGGCACGGGAAAAAAAATGTAGGATTTTGATTATGGGAGACTTTAATCATAAAGAGATAGATTGGATAAATCTTGACCCACACAGTGGTGAGGACTCATTCGGGGCAAGATTCCTAGATTGCGTACAAGGGAATTTCCTACACCAACATGTAATGGAACCAACAAGGGCCAGGGGTGGGGATGAGCCATCACTACTTGATCTAGTGTTCACAGATAATGTGTTGGATATTGAAAAAATTGAGTATGAACCACCAATTGGAAAGAGTGACCACTGTGTGTTGTTGATGGAGTATATCATTGAAGATATTCTTCCTGAGAGTAGAGGTACTGAGGACATGAGGAGGAACTATCCGAAAGGAGATTACATCAAAATGAATGAGTTTTTTTGCAGTTATTGACTGGAGAACCTTATTTTACAACAAATCTGTACAAGAAATGTATGACATCTTTTGTGAGAAATATGGGAAGATAGTAGATTGCTGCATACCTGTCACCAAAGTAGGTGTAATTCATGCCAGAGAGAAATGGTTCGATAATGGGTGTAAAAGAGCTAAGGAGTGGAGAGACAAATGCTGGAAAAGGTATAGGAGGAGAAAAAACATAAATGCCTGGCAAACCTAGAAAAGAGCAAGAAATTACTACCTAAGTAAAAGGAGAGAGGCAGAGAGAGACTATGAGAGGGACATCACCAGGAAGGCTAAAGAAAATCCCAAGCTTTTCCACAGCTTTATCAGAGGAAAACTGAAGGTAAAGGAACAGGTTTTAAGGCTAAAGAGAGCGGATGGAAGCATCACTGAGATGGATGAAGAGATCTGCAAAGAATTGAACAAGGAGTTTCAGTCAGTATTTACAGTAGAAAATACCCCACCCCCTCAGATTGCAGTGATAGAAGCTCAAGGGCCGGTATTAGAGAACATCAACCTTACAGCCACAGAGGTATGCAAAGCGCTGATGGATTTAGATGTTCATAAAGCTACAGGTCCCGATGACATATCCCCTCATGTGCTTAAAAAATGCGCAAACACAATATCAGTGGCACTAAGTATCATATTTAAGGAGTCACTGGAGTCGGGGGAGATTCCAAGATGCTGGAAACAAGCAAATGTGATACCTATCTTCAAAAAGGGAAGGAGGGACACGACTTTGAACTATAGACCAGTTTCATTGACCAGCATAGTTTGCAAAGTTATGGAGAAACTACTAAGGAAACATATCTCTCATCACTTGGAATCCTTCAACTTTTTGTCAGTGAGGCAACATGGCTTCAGAGAAGGTAGATCAACAGTAACAAACTTATTAGAATTTTATGATGAGGTAAGCCAAATCTTACAGGAAAGAGAGGGCTGGGCAGATTGCATATTCCTAGACTTCCAGAAAGCGTTTGACACTGTTCCACATGGGAGACTTATTAGGAAGCTGCAATCAATGGCTAGAATAGGTGGTAATGTTTTGGAATGGATAAAAACTTACTTAGAAGGAAGGGAACAGAGGGTTAGAGTAAGACACTCAGTGTCTGAATGGAGAAGAGTTAGTAGTGGAGTTCCACAGGGTTCAGTTTTAGGGCCACTTTTGTTCCTTGTATATGTAAATGACCTACCAGAGTCTGTAAATTCATTCATGAATATGTTTGCAGATGATGCAAAGATTGTGAAGAAAGTAAAATTCGAGAACAATGGTAGAGAACTTCAGGAGGATCTAAATAATCTGCATGAGTGGTCAGAAAAGTGGCTAATGAAATTCAATACTTCAAAATGTAAGGTAATGAGAATGGGTACAAGTGCAAGAAGGCCCAAGCTTGACTACTCGGTGGCTGGAGTACAACTTCAAGAGACAGAAAATGAGAGAGATCTAGGAGTAAACGTACTGGCAGATTTGTCTCCAGAAATACATATAAATGGCAGAGTAAGGGCAGCATATGCATTCTTATCAAATGTAAGGGTAGCCTTCAGGCACATGGACAAGGAAATGCTCAGAAATATTTATGTAACCTATGTGAGGCCAAAACTCGAATATGCAGCCCCCTTTTGGAATCCGCACTTGAAAAAGCACATAGCTAAGCTTGAAAAAGTTCAAAGACATGCCACGAAACTGGTGCCAGAAATACGCAATCTCAGTTAAGATGAGAGGCTGAGGGAATTAGACTTACCATCACTGGAAGCTAGAAGAGTGAGGGGGGATATGGTGACAGTCTTTAAATTCCTTCATGGTTATGATAGAGTGGATAGGGATCGATATTTTGATATGGCTGGCTCTAGAACTAGAGGTCATAGTTTGAAGCTTCATAAGAAAACTTCTTTGCAGGATGTAAGGAAATACTTTTTCAGTGTAAGAGTAGTTGATAATTGGAATTGGCTAAGCGAGGAGGTAGTTAATGCTATCTCAATCCATAGTTTTAAGGACAGGTATGATAAGTATCACTAAGTCTAAATTGGAACCGATCAGGAGACGGGAAGATACGAGCTTTGGGCTCTTTCCCGTAAACACAATTAGGTAATCACAATTAGGTAATCGCAGGACACAGGAAGAGATGAGAAAGATAAAAAACTTGTTGCAAGAGGCAAGAAGGTTATATGAGGAAAGAAATGAAGAAGAGAAGAAAAATTTTCATTTCAGAGTTCTTCCAGACAAATTGGAGATAAAGATGATAATGACAGAAGATCAGGGGATGGGGCCTCATGAAGATTGTCATATTGAGAGAGGGGAAACATGTAGGGAAATATTGTTGAGAAAAAAAAGTCTAAAAGACCTTCAAGAATTCAAAGAAGTGTTCATTAGACAATACAGAACACAGGAAGAGATGGGAAAGATAAAAAACTTGTTGCAAGAGGCAAGAAGGTTAAATGATGAAAGAAATGAAGAAGAGAAGAAAAATTTTCATTACAGAGTTCTTCCAGACAAAGGGGAGATAAAGAAGATAATGACAGAAGATCAGGGGATGGGGCCTCATTAAGATTGTTATACACAAATGCTGATGGATTAGCTGGTAAGGCAGTAGAATTAAAAGATAGGATTCACAACAGTAAGGCAGATATAGTAGCAATTACAGAGACTAAGTTGAGTGAGGACATAAACAGTGTCACAGTTTTTCCTAAGGGTTTCAGAATACTAAGGGTTGAAAGATCTGAGAGGACTGGTGGAGGGATAGCACTGCTCATAAGTGAAAGGATTCAAGTCGAAGAAATAAACTTGGCTATAGAAAGTGAGTTCAAGGAATATCTTGTTGCTCGCATAAATACTGGGTCAGAGAGCATTATAATAACTGTTGTATACAACCCACCAAGGAACCAAAATAGGCTTGAAGTTTATGAGGAAAGTCATATAGGTACTATTGAAGTCATAAACTCAGTTGTTAACATGGCACGGGAAAAAAAATGTAGGATTTTGATTATGGGAGACTTTAATCATAAAGAGATAGATTGGATAAATCTTGACCCACACAGTGGTGAGGACTCATTCGGGGCAAGATTCCTAGATTGCGTACAAGGGAATTTCCTACACCAACATGTAATGGAACCAACAAGGGCCAGGGGTGGGGATGAGCCATCACTACTTGATCTAGTGTTCACAGATAATGTGTTGGATATTGAAAAAATTGAGTATGAACCACCAATTGGAAAGAGTGACCACTGTGTGTTGTTGATGGAGTATATCATTGAAGATATTCTTCCTGAGAGTAGAGGTACTGAGGACATGAGGAGGAACTATCCGAAAGGAGATTACATCAAAATGAATGAGTTTTTTGCAGTTATTGACTGGAGAACCTTATTTTACAACAAATCTGTACAAGAAATGTATGACATCTTTTGTGAGAAATATGGGAAGATAGTAGATTGCTGCATACCTGTCACCAAAGTAGGTGTAATTCATGCCAGAGAGAAATGGTTCGATAATGGGTGTAAAAGAGCTAAGGAGTGGAGAGACAAATGCTGGAAAAGGTATAGGAGGAGAAAAAACATAAATGCCTGGCAAACCTACAAAAGAGCAAGAAATGACTACCTAAGTAAAAGGAGAGAGGCAGAGAGAGACTATGAGAGGGACATCACCAGGAAGGCTAAAGAAAATCCCAAGCTTTTCCACAGCTTTATCAGAGGAAAACTGAAGGTAAAAGAACAGGTTTTAAGGCTAAAGAGAGCGGATGGAAGCATCACTGAGACGGATGAAGAGATCTGCAAAGAATTGAACAAGGAGTTTCAGTCAGTATTTACAGTAGAAAATACCCCACCCCCTCAGATTGCAGTGATAGAAGCTCAAGGGCCGGTATTAGAGAACATCAACCTTACAGCCACAGAGGTATGCAAAGCGCTGATGGATTTAGATGTTCATAAAGCTACAGGTCCCGATGACATATCCCCTCATGTGCTTAAAAAATGCGCAAACAAAATATCAGTGGCACTAAGTATCATATTTAAGGAGTCACTGGAGTCGGGGGAGATTCCAAGATGCTGGAAACAAGCAAATGTGATACCTATCTTCAAAAAGGGAAGGAGGGACACGGCTCTGAACTATAGACCAGTTTCCTTGACCAGCATAGTTTGCAAAGTTATGGAGAAACTACTAAGGAAACATATCTCTCATCACTTGGAATCCTTCAACTTTTTGTCAGTGAGGCAACATGGCTTCAGAGAAGGTAGATCAACAGTAACAAACTTATTAGAATTTTATGATGAGGTAAGCCAAATCTTACAGGAAAGAGAGGGCTGGGCAGATTGCATATTCCTAGACTTCCAGAAAGCGTTTGGCACTGTTCCACATGGGAGACTTATTAGGAAGCTGCAATCAATGGCTAGAATAGGTGGTAATGTTTTGGAATGGATAAAAACTTACTTAGAAGGAAGGGAACAGAGGGTTAGAGTAAGACACTCAGTGTCTGAATGGAGAAGAGTTAGTAGTGGAGTTCCACAGGATTCAGTTTTAGGGCCACTTTTGTTCCTTGTATATGTAAATGACCTACCAGAGTCTGTAAATTCATTCATGAATATGTTTGCAGATGATGCAAAGATTGTGAAGAAAGTAAAAAACGAGAACAATGGTAGAGAACTTCAGGAGGATCTAAATAATCTGCATGATTGGTCAGAAAAGTGGCTAATGAAATTCAATACTTCAAAATGTAAGGTAATGAGAATGGGTACAAGTGCAAGAAGGCCCAAGCTTGACTACTCGGTGGCTGGAGTACAACTTCAAGAGACAGAAAATGAGAGAGATCTAGGAGTAAACATACTGGCAGATTTGTCTCCAGAAATACATATAAATGGCATAGTAAGGGCAGCATATGCATTCTTATCAAATGTAAGGGTAGCCTTCAGGCACATGCACAAGGAAATGTTCAGAAATATTTATGTAACCTATGTGAGGCCAAAACTCGAATATGCAGCCCCCTTTTGGAATCCGCACTTGAAAAGCACATAGCTAAGCTTGAAAAAGTTCAAAGACATGCCACGAAACTGGTGCCAGAAATACGCAATCTCAGTTATGATGAGAGGCTGAGGGAATTAGACTTACCATCACTGGAAGCTAGAAGAGTGAGGGGGGATATGGTGACAGTCTTTAAATTCCTTCATGGTTATGATAGAGTGGATAGGGATCGATATTTTGATATGGCTGGCTCTAGAACTAGAGGTCATAGTTTGAAGCTTCATAAGAAAACTTCTTCGCAGGATGTAAGGAAATACTTTTTCAGTGTAAGAGTAGTTGATAATTGGAATTGGCTAAGCGAGGAGGTAGTTAATGCTATCTCAATCCATAGTTTTAAGGACAGGTATGATAAGTATCACTAAGTCTAAAATGGAACCGATCAGGAGACGGGAAGATGCGAGCTTTGGGCTCTTTCCCGTAAACACAATTAGGTAATCACAATTAGGTAATCACAGGACACAGGAAGAGATGAGAAAGATAAAAAACTTGTTGCAAGAGGCAAGAAGGTTAAATGAGGAAAGAAATGAAGAAGAGAAGAAAAATTTTCATTTCAGAGTTCTTCTAGACAAAGGGGAGATAAAGATGATAATGACAGAAGATCAGGGGATGGGGCCTCATGAAGATTGTCATATTGAGAGAGGGGAAACATGTAGGGAAATATTGTTGAGAAAAAAAAGTCTAAAAGACCTTCAAGAATTCAAAGAAGTGTTCATTAGACAATACAGAACACAGGAAGAGATGGGAAAGATAAAAAACTTGTTGCAAGAGGCAAGAAGGTTAAATGATGAAAGAAATGAAGAAGAGAAGAAAAATTTTCATTACAGAGTTCTTCCAGACAAAGGGGAGATAAAGAAGATAATGACAGAAGATCAGGGGATGGGGCCTCATTAAGATTGTTATACACAAATGCTGATGGATTAGCTGGTAAGGCAGTAGAATTAAAAGATAGGATTCACAACAGTAAGGCAGATATAGTAGCAATTACAGAGACTAAGTTGAGTGGGGACATAAACAGTGTCACAGTTTTTCCTAAGGGTTTCAGAATACTAAGGGTTGAAAGATCTGAGAGGACTGGTGGAGGGATAGCACTGCTCATAAGTGAAAGGATTCAAGTCGAAGAAATAAACTTGGCTATAGAAAGTGAGTTCAAGGAATTTCTTGTTGCTCGCATAAATTCTGGGCTCAGTGTAAAAGAGCTAAGGAGTGGAGAGACAAATGCTGGAAAAGGTATAGGAGGAGAAAAAACATAAATGCCTGGCAAACCTACAAAAGAGCAAGAAATGACTACCTAAGTAAAAGGAGAGAGGCAGAGAGAGACTATGAGAGGGACATCACCAGGAAGGCTAAAGAAAATACCAAGCTTTTCCACAGCTTTATCAGAGGAAAACTGAAGGTAAAAGAACAGGTTTTAAGGCTAAAGAGAGCGGATGGAAGCATCACTGAGACGGATGAAGAGATCTGCAAAGAATTGAACAAGGAGTTTCAGTCAGTATTTACAGTAGAAAATACCCCACCCCCTCAGATTGCAGTGATAGAAGCTCAAGGGCCGGTATTAGAGAACATCAACCTTACAGCCACAGAGGTATGCAAAGCGCTGATGGATTTAGATGTTCATAAAGCTACAGGTCCCGATGACATATCCCCTCATGTGCTTAAAAAATGCGCAAACAAAATATCAGTGGCACTAAGTATCATATTTAAGGAGTCACTGGAGTCGGGGGAGATTCCAAGATGCTGGAAACAAGCAAATGTGATACCTATCTTCTAAAAGGGAAGGAGGGACACGGCTCTGAACTATAGACCAGTTTCCTTGACCAGCATAGTTTGCAAAGTTATGGAGAAACTACTAAGGAAACATATCTCTCATCACTTGGAATCCTTCAACTTTTTGTCAGTGAGGCAACATGGCTTCAGAGAAGGTAGATCAACAGTAACAAACTTATTAGAATTTTATGATGAGGTAAGCCAAATCTAACAGGAAAGAGAGGGCTGGGCAGATTGCATATTCCTAGACTTCCAGAAAGCGTTTGGCACTGTTCCACATGGGAGACTTATTAGGAAGCTGCAATCAATGGCTAGAATAGGTGGTAATGTTTTGGAATGGATAAAAACTTACTTAGAAGGAAGGGAACAGAGGGTTAGAGTAAGACACTCAGTGTCTGAATGGAGAAGAGTTAGTAGTGGAGTTCCACAGGATTCAGTTTTAGGGCCACTTTTGTTCCTTGTATATGTAAATGACCTACCAGAGTCTGTAAATTCATTCATGAATATGTTTGCAGATGATGCAAAGATTGTGAAGAAAGTAAAAAACGAGAACAATGGTAGAGAACTTCAGGAGGATCTAAATAATCTGCATGATTGGTCAGAAAAGTGGCTAATGAAATTCAATACTTCAAAATGTAAGGTAATGGGAATGGGTACAAGTGCAAGAAGGCCCAAGCTTGACTACTCGGTGGCTGGAGTACAACTTCAAGAGACAGAAAATGAGAGAGATCTAGGAGTAAACATACTGGCAGATTTGTCTCCAGAAATACATATAAATGGCATAGTAAGGGCAGCATATGCATTCTTATCAAATGTATGGGTAGCCTTCAGGCACATGGACAAGGAAATGTTCAGAAATATTTATGTAACCTATGTGAGGCCAAAACTCGAATATGCAGCCCCCTTTTGGAATCCGCACTTGAAAAAGCACATAGCTAAGCTTGAAAAAGTTCAAAGACATGCCACAAAACTGGTGCCAGAAATACGCAATCTCAGTTATGATGAGAGGCTGAGGGAATTAGACTTACCATCACTGGAAGCTAGAAGAGTGAGGGGGGATATGGTGACAGTCTTTAAATTCCTTCATGGTTATAATAGAGTGGATAGGGATCGATATTTTGATATGGCTGGCTCTAGAACTAGAGGTCATAGTTTGAAGCTTCATAAGAAAACTTCTTCGCAGGATGTAAGGAAATACTTTTTCAGTGTAAGAGTAGTTGATAATTGGAATTGGCTAAGCGAGGAGGTAGTTAATGCTATCTCAATCCATAGTTTTAAGGACAGGTATGATAAGTATCACTAAGTCTAAAATGGAACCGATCAGGAGACGGGAAGATACGAGCTTTGGGCTCTTTCCCGTAAACACAATTAGGTAATCACAATTAGGTAATCACAGGACACAGGAAGAGATGAGAAAAATAAAAAACTTGTTGCAAGAGGCAAGAAGGTTAAATGAGGAAAGAAATGAAGAAGAGAAGAAAAATTTTCATTTCAGAGTTCTTCTAGACAAAGGGGAGATAAAGATGATAATGACAGAAGATCAGGGGATGGGGCCTCATGAAGATTGTCATATTGAGAGAGGGGAAATATGTAGGGAAATATTGTTGAGAAAAAAAAGTCTAAAAGACCTTCAAGAATTCAAAGAAGTGTTCATTAGACAATACAGAACACAGGAAGAGATGGGAAAGATAAAAAACTTGTTGCAAGAGGCAAGAAGTTTAAATGATGAAAGAAATGAAGAAGAGAAGAAAAATTTTCATTACAGAGTTCTTCCAGACAAAGGGGAGATAAAGAAGATAATGACAGAAGATCAGGGGATGGGGCCTCATTAAGATTGTTATACACAAATGCTGATGGATTAGCTGGTAAGGCAGTAGAATTAAAAGATAGGATTCACAACAGTAAGGCAGATATAGTAGCAATTACAGAGACTAAGTTGAGTGAGGACATAAACAGTGTCACAGTTTTTCCTAAGGGTTTCAGAATACTAAGGGTTGAAAGATCTGAGAGGACTGGTGGAGGGATAGCACTGCTCATAAGTGAAAGGATTCAAGTCGAAGAAATAAACTTGGCTATAGAAAGTGAGTTCAAGGAATTTCTTGTTGCTCGCATAAATACTGGGTCAGAGAGCATTATAATAACTGTTGTATACAACCCACCAAGGAACCAAAATGGGCTTGAAGCTTATGAGGAAAGTCATATAGGTACTATTGAAGTCATAAACTCAGTTGTTAACATGGCACGGGAAAAAAAATGTAGGATTTTGATTATGGGAGACTTTAATCATAAAGAGATAGATTGGATAAATCTTGACCCACACAGTGGTGAGGACTCATTCGGGGCAAGATTCCTAGATTGCGTACAAGGGAATTTCCTACACCAACATGTAATGGAACCAACAAGGGCCAGGGGTGGGGATGAGCCATCACTACTTGATCTAGTGTTCACAGATAATGTGTTGGATATTGAAAAAATTGAGTATGAACCACCAATTGGAAAGAGTGACCACTGTGTGTTGTTGATGGAGTATATCATTGAAGATATTCTTCCTGAGAGTAGAGGTACTGAGGACATGAGGAGGAACTATCCGAAAGGAGATTACATCAAAATGAATGAGCTTTTTGCAGTTATTGACTGGAGAACCTTATTTTACAACAAATCTGTACAAGAAATGTATGACATCTTTTGTGAGAAATATGGGAAGATAGTAGATTGCTGCATACCTGTCACCAAAGTAGGTGTAATTCATGCCAGAGAGAAATGGTTCGAAAATGGGTGTAAAAGAGCTAAGGAGTGGAGAGACAAATGCTGGAAAAGGTATAGGAGGAGAAAAAACATAAATGCCTGGCAAACCTACAAAAGAGCAAGAAATGACTACCTAAGTAAAAGGAGATAGGCAGAGAGAGA
>JAXCGZ010019761.1:0-35867 GCA_037179515.1 Halocaridina rubra
GAAAACAAGAATTAATTTTTTTTACCCCGATAAGGACTCGAACCTAGGACTTATGATTACTAAGTCAAGGCGCTACCAATACACCACAGAAGGTTAAAAGGAATCCAGCCTAATAGCTTATATCTACAATACTTAGGAATGAGCGCATTCTAACTGAATGCCAATATGTTCATATTACAGATTCCCCAACCTCACTCGTGGCTTCATTTTAGCATTTAATTCAATTCCCAATTTCATTCGGGCCTTGAAATTGTCAAATAAGCACATTACATATGTGAAAACATGAATCATTTTTTTAACCCGACCGGGACTCGAACCTAGGACTTATTATTACTAAGTCAAGGCGCTACCACTACACCACAGAAGGTTAAAAGGAATCCAGTCTTATAGCTTATATCTGCTATACTTAGGAATGAACGCATTCTAACTGAATGCCACTATGTTCATATTACAGATTCCCCAACCTCACTCGTGGCTTCATTTTAGCATTTAATTCAATTCCCAATCTCATTCGGGCCTTGAAATTATCAAATAAGCACATTACATATGTGAAAACATGAATAATTTTTTTTACCCCGACCGGGACTCGAACCTAGGACTTATGATTACTAAGTCAAGGCGCTACCTCTACACCACAGAAGGTTAAAAGGAATCCAGCCTTATAGCTTATATCTGCTATACTTAATAATGAATGCATTCTAACTGAATGCCACTATGTTCATATTACAGATTCCCCAACCTCACTCGTGGCTTCATTTTAGCATTTAATTCAATTCCCAATCTCATTCGGGCCTTGAAATGATCAAATAAGCACATTACATATGTGAAAACAAGAATTAATTTTTTTTACCCCGATAAGGACTCGAACCTAGGACTTATGATAACTAAGTCAAGGCGCTACCAATACACCACAGAAGGTTAAAAGGAATCCAGCCTAATAGCTTATATCTACAATACTTAGGAATGAGCGCATTCTAACTGAATGCCAATATGTTCATATTACAGATTCCCCAACCTCACTCGTGGCTTCATTTTAGCATTTAATTCAATTCCCAATTTCATTCTTGCCTTGAAATGATCAAATAAGCACATTACATATGTGAAAACATGAATCATTTTTTTTCCCCGACCGGGACTCGAACCTAGGAATTATTATCACTAAGTCAAGGCGCTACCACTACACCACAGAAGGTTAAAAGGAATCCAGCCTTATAGCTTATATCTGCTATACTTAGGAATGAACGCATTCTAACTGAATACCACTATGTTCATATTACAGATTCCCCAACCTCACTCGTGGCTTCATTTTAGCATTTAATTCAATTCCCAATCTCATTCGGGCCTTGAAATGATCAAATAAGCACATTACATATGTGAAAACATGAATAATATTTTTTTACCCTGACAGGGACTCGAACCTAGGACTTATGATTACTAAGTCAAGGCGCTACCACTACACCACAGAAGGTTAAAAGGAATCCAGCCTTATAGCTTATATCTGCTATACTTAGGAATGAACGCATTCTAACTCAATGCCACTATGTTCATATTACAGATTCCCCAACCTCACTCGTGGCTTCATTTTAGCATTTAATTCAATTCCCAATCTCATTCGGGCCTTGTAATTATCAAATAAGCACATTACATATGTGAAAACATGAATATCTTTTTTTACCACGACCGGGACTCGAACCTAGGACTTATGATTACTAAGTCAAGGTGCTACCACTACACCACAGAAAATTAAAAGGAATCCAGCCTTATAGCTTATATCTGCTATACTTAAGAATGAACGCATTCTAACTGAATGCCACTATGTTCATATTACAGATTCCCCAACCTTATAGCTTATATCTGCTTATGTCTGCTATACATATGTGAAAACATGAATCATTTTTTTACCCCGACCGGGACTCGAACCTAGGACTTATGATTACTAAGTCAAGGCGCTACCACTACACCACAGAAGGTTAAAAGGAATCCAGCCTTAGAGCTTATATCTGCTATACTTAGGAATGAACGCATTCTAACTCAATGCCACTATGTTCACATTACAGATTCCCCAACCTCACTCGTGGCTTCATTTTAGCATTTGATTCAATTCCCAATCTCATTTGGGCCTTGAAATTATCAAATAAGCACATTGTATATGTGAAAACATGAATAATTTCTTAACCCCGACAGGGACTCGAACCTAGGACTTATGATTACTAAGTCAAGGCGCTACCACTACACCACAGAAGGTTAAAAGGAATCCAGCCTTATAGCTTATATTTGCTATACTTAATAATGAACGCATTCTAACTGAATGCCACTATGTTCATATTACAGATTCCCCAACCTCACTCGTGGCTTCATTTTACCATTTAATTCAATTCCCAATCTCATTAGGGCCTTGAAATGATCAAATAAGCACATTACATATATGAAAACATGAATAATATTTTTTTACCCCGACATGGACTCGAACCTAGGACTTATGATTACTAAGTCAAGGCACTACCACTAAACCACAGAAGGTTAAAAGGAATCCAGCCTTATAGCTTATATCTGCTATACTTAGGAATGAATGCATTCTAACTCAATGCCACTATGTTCATATTACAGATTCTCCAACCTCACTCGTGGCTTCATTATAGCATTTAATTCAATTCCCAAACTCATTCGGGCCTTGAAATTACCAAGTAAGCACATTACATATGTGAAAACATGAATCATTTTTTTACCTTGACCGGGACTCGAACCTAGGACTTATGATTACTAAGTCAAGGCGCTACCACTACACCACAGAAGGTTAAAAGGAATCCAGCCTTATAGCTTATATCTGCAATACTTAGGAATGAAGGCATTCTAACTCAATGCCACTATGTTCACATTACAGATTCCCCAACCTCACCCGTGGCTTCATTTTAGCATTTAATTCAATTCCCAATCTCATTCGGGCCTTGAAATTATCAAATAAGCACATTACATATGTGAGAACATGAATCATTTTTTTACCCCGACCGTGACTCGAACCTAGGACTTATGATTACTACGTCATGGCGCTACCACTACACCAAAGAAAGTTAAAAGGAATCCAGCCTTATAGCTTATATCTGCTATACTTAAGAATGAATGCATTCTAACTGAATGCCACTATGTTCATATTACAGATTCCCCAACCTTATAGCTTATATCTGCTTATATCTGCTATACATATGTGAAAACATGAATCATTTTTTTAACCCGACCGGGACTCGAACCTAGGACTTATGATTACTAATTCAAGGCGCTACCACTACACCACAGAAGGTTAAAAGGAATCCAGCCTTAGAGCTTATATCTGCTATACTTAAGAATGAACGCATTCTAACTGAATGCCACTATGTTCATATTACAGATTCCCCAACCTTATAGCTTATATCTGCTTATATCTGCTATACATATGTGAAAACATGAATCATTTTTTTAACCCGACCGGGACTCGAACCTAGGACTTATGATTACTAAGTCAAGGCGCTACCACTACACCACAGAAGGTTAAAAGGAATCCAGCCTTAGAGCTTATATCTGCTATGCTTAGGAATGAATGCATTCTAACTCAATGCCACTATGTTCACATTACAGATTCCCCAACCTCACTCGTGGCTTCATTTTAGCATTTGATTCAATTCCCAATCTCATTCGGGCCTTGAAATTATCAAAAAGCACATTACATATGTGAAAACATGAATAACTTTTTTTACCACGACCGGGACTCGAACCTAGGACTTATGATTACTAAGTCAAGGCTCTACCACAACACCACAGAAAGTTAAAAGGAATCCAGCCTTATAGCTTATATCTGCTATACTTAAGAATGAACGCATTCTAACTGAATGCCACTATGTTCATATTGCAGATTCCCCAACCTTATAGCTTATATCTGCTTATATCTGCTATACATATGTGAAAACATGAATCATTTTCTTAACCCGACCGGGACTCGAACCTAGGACTTATGAATACTAAGTCAAGGCGCTACCACTACACCACAGAAGGTTAAAAGGAATCCAGCCTTAGAGCTTATATCTGCTATACTTAGGAATGAACGCATTCTAACTCAATGCCACTATGTTCACATTACAGATTCCCCAACCTCACTCGTGGCTTCATTTTAGCATTTGATTCAATTCCCAATCTCAATTGGGCCTTGAAATTATCAAATAAGCACATTACATATGTGAAAACATGAATAATTTCATTACCCCGACAAAGGGACTCGAACCTATGACTTATGATTACTAAATCAAGACGCTACCACTACACCACAGAAGGTTAAAAGGAATCCAGCCTTATAGCATATATCTGCTATACTTAGGAATGAACGCATTCTAACTAAATACCACTATGTTCATATTACAAATTCCCCAACCTGACTCGTGGCTTCATTTTAGCATTTAATTCAATTCCCAATCTCATTCGGGCCTTGAAATGATCAAATAAGCACATTACATATGTGAAAACATGAATAATATTTTTTTACCCTGACAGGGACTCGAACCTAGGACTTATGATTACTAAGTCAAGGCGCTACCACTACACCACAGAAGGTTAAAAGGAATCCAGCCTTAGAGCTTATATCTGCTATACTTAGGAATGAACGCATTCTAACTCAATGCCACTATGTTCACATTACAGATTCCCCAACCTCACTCGTGGCTTCATTTTAGCATTTGATTCAATTCCCAATCTCATTTGGGCCTTGAAATTATCAAATAAGCACATTGTATATGTGAAAACATGACTAATTTCTTTACCCCGACAGGGACTCGAACCTAGGAATTATGATTACTAAGTCAAGGCGCTACCACTACACCACAAAAGGTTAAAAGGAATCCAGCCTTATAGCTTATATCTGCTATACTTAGGAATGAACGCATTCTAACTGAATGCCACTATGTTCATATTACAGATTCCCCAACCTCACTCGTGGCTTCATTTTAGCATTTAATTCAATTCCCATTCTCATTCGGGTCTTGAAATGATCAAATAAGCACATTACATATGTGAAAACATGAATCATATTTTTACCCCGACCGGGACTCGAACCTAGGACTTATGATTACTAAGTCAAGGCGATACCACTACACCACAGAAGGTTAAAAGGAATCCAGCCTTATAGCTTATATCTGCTATACGTAGGAATGAACGCATTCTAACTCAGTGCCACTATGTTCACATTACAGATTCCCCAACCTCACTCGTGGCTTCATTTTAGCATTTAATTCAATTCCCAATCTCATTCGGGCCTTGAAATTATCAAATAAGCACATTACATATGTGAAAACATGAATCATTTTTTTACCCTGACCGGGACTCGAACGTAGGACTTATAATTACTAAGTCAAGGCGGTACCACTACACCTCAGAAGGTTAAAAGGAATCCAGTCTTATAGCTTATATCTGCTATACTTAGGAATGAACGCATTCTAACTGAATGCCACTATGTTCATATTACAGATTCCCCAACCTCACTCGTGGCTTCATTTTAGCATTTAATTCAATTCCCAATCTCATTCGGGCCTTGAAATTATCAAATAAGCACATTACATATGTGAAAACATGAATAATTTTTTTTACCCCGACCGGGACTCGAACCTAGGACTTATGATTACTAAGTGAAGGCGCTACCTCTACACCACAGAAGGTTAAAAGGAAGCCAGACTTATACCTTATATCTGCTATACTTAATAATGAATGCATTCTAACTGAATGCCACTATGTTCATATTACAGATTCCCCAACCTCACTCGTGGCTTCATTTTAGCATTTAATTCAATTCCCAATCTCATTCGGGCCTTGAAATGATCAAATAAGCACATTACATATGTGAAAACAAGAATTAATTTTTTTTACCCCGATAAGGACTCGAACCTAGGACTTATGATTACTAAGTCAAGGCGCTACCAATACACCACAGAAGGTTAAAAGGAATCCAGCCTAATAGCTTATATCTACAATACTTAGGAATGAGCACATTCTAACTGAATGCCAATATGTTCATATTACAGATTCCCCAACCTCACTCGTGGCTTCATTTTAGCATTTAATTCAATTCTTAATTTCATTCGGGACTTGAAATTATCAAATAAGCACATTACATATGTGAAAACATGAATCATTTTTTTACCCCGACAGGGACTCGAACCTATTACTTATTATTACTAAGTCAAGGCGCTACCACTACACCACAGAAGGTTAAAAGGAATCCAGCCTTATAGCTTATATCTGCTATACTTAGGAATGAACGCATTCTAACTGAATACCACTATGTTCATATTACAGATTCCCCAACCTCACTCGTGGCTTCATTTTAGCATTTAATTCAATTCCCAATCTCATTCGGGCCTTGAAATGATCAAATAAGCACATTACATATGTGAAAACATGAATAATATTTTTTTACCCCGACAGGGACTCGAACCTAGGACTTATGATTACTAAGTCAAGCTGCTACCACTACACCACAGAAGGTTAAAAGGAATCCAGCCTTATAGCTTATATCTTCTATACTTAGGAATGAACGCATTCTAACTGAATGCCACTATGTTAATATTACAGATTCCCCAACCTCACTCGTGGCTTCATTTTAGCATTTAATTCAATTCCCAATCTCATTCGGGCCTTGAAATTATCAAATAAGCACATTACATATGTGAAAACATGAATCATTTTTTTACCCCGACCGGGACTCGAACCTAGGACTTATGATTACTAAGTGAAGGCGCTACCACTACACCACAGAAGGTTAAAAGGAATCCAGCCTTATAGCTTATATCTGCTATACTTAGGAATGAACGCATTCTAACTCAATGCCAATATGTTCATATTACAGATTCCCCAACCTCACTCGTGGCTTCATTTTAGCATTTAATTCAATTCCCAATCTCATTCGGGCCTTGAAATTATCAAATAAGCACATTACATATGTGAAAACATGAATAATTTTTTTTACCACGACCGGGACTCGAACCTAGGACTTATGATTACTAAGTCAAGGCACTACCACTACACCACAGATAGTTAAAAGGAATCCAGCCTTATAGCTTATATCTGCTATACTTAAGAATGAACGCATTCTAACTGAATGCCACTATGTTCATATTACAGATTCCCCAACCTTATAGCTTATATCTGCTTATATCTGCTATACATATGTGAAAACAAGAATCATTTTTTTACCCCGACCGGGACTCGAACCTAGGACTAATGATTACTAAGTCTAGGCGCTACCACTACACCACAGAAGGTTAAAAGGAATCCAGCCTTATAGCTTATATCTGCTATACTTAGGAATGAACGCATTCTAACTCAATGCCACTATGTTCACATTACAGATTCCCCAACCTCACTCGTGGCTTCATTTTAGCATTTGATTCAATTCCCAATCTCATTTGGGCCTTGAAATTATCAAATAAGCACATTACATATGTGAAAACATGAATAATTTCTTTACCCCGACAGGGACTCGAACCTAGGACTTATGATTACTAAGTCAAGGCGCTACCACTACACCACAGAAGGTTAAAAGGAATCCAGCCTTATAGCTTATATCTGCTATACTTAGGAATGAACGCATTCTAACTGAATGCCACTATGTTCATATTACAGATTCCCCAACCTCACTCGTGGCTTCATTTTAGCATTTAATTCAATTCCCAATCTCATTCGGGCCTTGAAATGATCAAATAAGCACATTACATATGTGAAAACATGAATCATATTTGTACCCCGACCGGGACTCGAACCTAGGACTTATGATTACTAAGTCAAGGCGATACCACTACACCACAGAAGGCTAAAAGGAATCCAGCCTTATAGCTTATATCTGCTATACTTAGGAATGAATGCATTCTAACTCAATGCCACTATGTTCACATTACAGATTCCCCAACCTCACTCGTGGCTTCATTTTAGCATTTAATTCAATTCCCAATCTCATTCGGGCCTTGAAATTATCAAATAAGCACATTACATATGTGAAAACATGAATCATTTTTTTACCACGACCGGGACTCGAACCTAGGACTTATAATTACTAAGTCAAGGCGCTACCACTACACCACAGAAGGTTAAAAGGAATCCAGCCTTATAGCTTATATCTGCTATACTTAGGAATGAACGCATTCTAACTGAATGCCACTATGTTCATATTACAGATTCCACAACCTCACTCGTGGCTTCATTTTAGCATTTGATTCAATTCCCAATCTCATTTGGGCCTTGAAATTATCAAATAAGCACATTACATATGTGAAAACATGAATAATTTCTTTACCCCGACAGGGACTCGAACCTAGGACTTATGATTACTAAGTCAAGGCGCTACCACTACACCACAGAAGGTTAAAAGGAATCCAGCCTTATAGCTTATATCTGCTATACTTAAGAATGAACGCATTCTAACTGAATGCCACTATGTTCATATTACAGATTCCCCAATCTCACTCGTGGCTTCATTTTAGCATTTAATTCAATTCCCAATCTCATTCGGGCCTTGAAATTATCAAATAAGCACATTACATATGTGAAAACATGAATCATTTTTTTTACCCCGACCGGGACTCGAACCTAGGACTTATGATTACTAAGTCAAGGAGCAACCTCTACACCACAGAAGGTTAAAAGGAATCCAGCCTTATAGCTTATATCTGTTATACTTAATAATGAATGCATTCTAACTGAATGCCACTATGTTCATATTACAGATTCCCCAACCTCACTCGTGGCTTCATTTTAGCATTTAATTCAATTCCCAATCACATTCGGGCCTTGAAATGATCAAATAAGCACATTACATATGTGAAAACAAGAATTAATTTTTTTTACCCCGATAAGGACTCGAACCTAGGACTTATGATTACTAAGTCAAGGCGTTACCTATACACCACAGAAGGTTTAAAGGAATCCAGCCTAATAGCTTATATCTACAATACTTAGGAATGAGCACATTCTAATTGAATGCCAATATGTTAATATTACAGATTCCCCAACCTCACTCGTGGCTTCATTTTAGCATTTGATTCAATTCCCAATCTCATTTGGGCCTTGAAATTATCAAATAAGCACATTACATATGTGAAAACATGAATAATTTCTTTACCCCGACAGGGACTCGAACCTAGGACTTATGATTACTAAGTCAAGGCGCTACCACTACACCAAAGAAGGTTAAAAGGAATCCAGCCTTATAGCTTATATCTGCTATACTTAGGAATGAATGCATTCTAACTGAATGCCACTATGTTCATATTACAGATTCCCCAACCTCACTCGTGGCTTCATTTTAGCATTTAATTCAATTCCCATTCTCATTCGGGTCTGGAAATGATCAAATAAGCACATTACATATGTGAAAACATGAATCATATTTTTACCCCGACCGGGACTCGAACCTAGGACTTATGATTACTAAGTCAAGGCGCTACCACTACACCACAGAAGGTTAAAAGGAATCCAGCCTTATAGCTTATATCTGCTATACTTAGGAATGAACGCATTCTAACTGAATGCCACTATGTTCATATTACAGATTCCCCAACCTCACTCGTGGCTTCATTTTAGCATTTAATTCAATTCCCAATCTCATTCGGGCCTTGAAATGATCAAATAAGCACATTACATATGTGAAAACATGAATAATAATAAGCACATTACATATGTGAAAACATGAATCATATTTTTACCCCGACCGGGACTCGAACCTAGGACTTATGATTACTAAGTCAAGGTGCTACCACTACACCACAGAAGGTTAAAAGGAATCCAGCCTTATAGCTTATATCTGCTATACTTAGGAATGAACGCATTCTAACTGAATGCCACTATGTTAATATTACAGATTCCCCAACCTCACTCGTGGCTTCATTTTAGCATTTAATTCAATTCCCAATCTCATTCGGGCCTTGAAATGATCAAATAAGCACATTACATATGTGAAAACATGAATCATTTTTTTACCCCGACCGGGACTCGAACCTAGGACTTATGATTACTAAGTCAAGGCGCTACCACTACACCACAGAAGGTTAAAAGGAATCCAGCCTTATAGCTTATATCTGCTATACTTAGGAATGAACGCATTCTAACTCAATGCCACTATGTTCATATTACAGATTCCCCAACCTCACTCGTGGCTTCATTTTAGCATTTAATTCAATTCCCAATCTCATTCGGGCCTTGAAATTATCAAATAAGCACATTACATATGTGAAAACATGAATAATTTTTTTTACCACGACCGGGACTCGAACCTAGGACTTATGATTACTAAGTCAAGGCGCTACCACTACACCACAGAAGGTTAAAAGGAATCCAGCCTTATAGCTTATATCTGCTATACTTAGGAATGAACGCATTCTAACTCAATGCCACTATGTTCATATTACAGATTCCCCAACCTCACTCGTGGCTTCATTTTAGCATTTTATTCAATTCCCAATCTCATTCGGGCCTTGTAATTATCAAATAAGCACATTACATATGTGAAAACATGAATAACTTTTTTTACCACGACCGGGACTCGAACCTAGGACTTATGATTACTAAGTCAAGGCACTACCACTACACCACAGAAAGTTAAAAGGAATCCAGCCTTATAGCTTATATCTGCTATACTTAAGAATGAACGCATTCTAACTCAATGCCACTATGTTCACATTACAGATTCCCCAACCTCACTCGTGGCTTCATTTTAGCATTTGATTCAATTCCCAATCTCATTTGGGCCTTGAAATTATCAAATAAGCACATTACATATGTGAAAACATGAATAATTTCTTTACCCCGACAGGGACTCGAACCTAGGACTTATGATTACTAAGTCAAGGCGCTACCACTACGCCACAGAAGGTTAAAAGGAATCCAGCCTTAGAGCTTATATCTGCTATTCTTAGGAATGAACGCATTCTAACTCAATGCCACTATGTTCACATTACAGATTCCCCAACCTCACTCGTGGCTTCATTTTAGCATTTGATTCAATTCCCAATCTCATTTGGGCCTTGAAATTATCAAATAAGCACATTACATATGTGAAAACATGAATAATTTCTTTACCCCGACAGGGACTCGAACCTAGGACTTATGATTACTAAGTCAAGGCGCTACCACTACACCACAGAAGGTTAAAAGGAATCCAGCCTTATAGCTTATATCTGCTATACTTAGTAATGAACGCATTCTAACTGAATGCCACTATGTTCATATTACAGATTCCCCAACCTCACTCGTGGCTTCATTTTAGCATTTAATTCAATTCCCATTCTCATTCGGGTCTGGAAATGATCAAATAAGCACATTACATATGTGAAAACATGAATCATATTTTTACCCCGACCAGGACTCGAACCTAGGATTTATGATTACTAAGTCAAGGCGATACCACTACACCACAGAAGGTTAAAAGGAATCCAGCCTTATAGCTTATATCTGCTATACTTAGGAATGAATGCATTCTAACTGAATGCCACTATGTTCACATTACAGATTCCCCAACCTCACTCGTGGCTTCATTTTAGCATTTAATTCAATTCCCAATCTCATTCGGGCCTTGAAATTATCAAATAAGCACATTACATATGTGAAAACATGAATCATTTTTTTACCCCGACTGGGACTCGAACCTAGGACTTATAATTACTAAGTCAAGGCGCTACCACTACACCACAGAAGGTTAAAAGGAATCCAGTCTTATAGCTTATATCTGCTATACTTAGGAATGAACGCATTCTAACTGAATGCCACTATGTTCATATTACAGATTCCAAAACCTCACTCGTGGCTTCATTTTAGCATTTAATTCAATTCCCAATCTCATTCGGGCCTTGAAATTATCAAATAAGCACATTATATATGTGAAAGCATGAATAATTTTTTTTATCCCGACCGGGACTCGAACCTAGGACTTATGATTACTAAGTCAAGGCGCTACCTCTACACCACAGAAGGTTAAAAGGAATCCAGCCTTATAGCTTATATCTGCTATACTTAATAATGAATGCATTCTAACTGAATGCCACTATGTTCATATTACAGATTCCCCAACCTCACTCGTGGCTTCATTTTAGCATTTAATTCAATTCCCAATCTCATTCGGGCCTTGAAATGATCAAATAAGCACATTACATATGTGAAAACAAGAATTCATTTTTTTTACCCCGATAAGGACTCGAACCTAGGACTTATGATTACTAAGTCAAGGCGCTACCAATACACCACAGAAGGTTAAAAGGAATCCAGCCTAATAGCTTATATCTACAATACTTAGGAATGAGCGCATTCTAACTGAATGCCAATATGTTCATATTACAGATTCCCCAACATCACTCGTGGCTTCATTTTAGCATTTAATTCAATTCCCAATTTCATTCGGGCCTTGAAATTATCAAATAAGCACATTACATATGTGAAAACATGAATCATTTTTTTACCCCGACCGGGACTCGACCCTAGGACTTATTATTACTAAGTCAAGGCGCTACCACTACACCACAGAATGTTAAAAGGAATCCAGCCTTATAGCTTATATCTGCTATACTTAGGAATGAGCGCATTCTAACTGAATACCACTATGTTCATATTACAGATTCCCCAACCTCACTCGTGGCTTCATTTTAGCATTTAATTCAATTCCCAATTTCATTCGGGCCTTGAAATGATCAAATAAGCACATTACATATGTGAAAACATGAATAATATTTTTTTACCCCGACAGGGACTCGAACCTAGGACTTATGATTACTAAGTCAAGGCACTACCACTACACCACAGAAGGTTAAAAGGAATCCAGCCTTATAGCTTATATCTGCTATACTTACGAATGAACGCATTCTAACTGAATGCCACTATGTTCATATTACAGATTCCCCAACCTCACTCGTGGCTTCATTTTAGCATTTAATTCAATTCCCAATCTCATTCGGGCCTTGAAATTATCAAATAAGCACATTACATATGTGAAAACATGTATCATTTTTTTACCCTGACCGGGGCTCGAACCTAGGACTTATGATTACTAAGTCAAGGCGCTACCACTACACCACAGAAGGTTAAAAGGAATCCAGCCTTATAGCTTATATCTGCTATACTTAGGAATGAACGCATTCTAACTCAATGCCACTATGTTCATATTACAGATTCCCCAACCTCACTCGTGGCTTCATTTTAGCATTTAATTCAATTCCCAATCTCATTCGGGCCTTGTAATTATCAAATAAGCACATTACATATGTGAAAACATGAATAACTTTTTTTACCACAACCGGAACTCGAACCTAGGACTTATGATTACTAAGTCAAGGCGCTACCACAACACCACAGAAAGTTAAAAGGAATCCAGCCTTATAGCTTATATCTGCTATACTTAAGAATGAACGCATTCTAACTGAATGCCACTATGTTCATATTACAGATTCCCCAACCTTATAGCTTATATCTGCTTATGTCTGCTATACATATGTGAAAACATGAATCATTTTTTTACCCCGACCGGGACTCGAACCTAGGACTTATGATTACTAAGTCAAGGCGCTACCACTACACCACAGAAGGTTAAAAGGAATCCAGCCTTAGAGCTTATATCTGCTATACTTAGGAATGAACGCATTCTAACTCAATGCCACTATGTTCACATTACAGATTCCCCAACCTCACTCGTGGCTTCATTTTAGCATTTGATTCAATTCCCAATCTCATTTGGGCCTTGAAATTATCAAATAAGCACATTACATATGTGAAAACATGAATAATTTCTTTACCCCGACAGGGACTCGAACCTAGGACTTATGATTACTAAATCAAGGCGCTACCACTACACCACAGAAGGTTAAAAGGAATCCAGCCTTATAGCTTATATCTGCTATACTTAGGAATGAACGCATTCTAACTCAATGCCACTATGTTCATATTACAGATTCCCCAACCTCACTCGTGGCTTCATTTTAGCATTTAATTCAATTCCCATTCTCATTCGGGTCTTGAAATGATCAAATAAGCACATTACATATGTGAAAACATGAATCATATTTTTACCACGACCGGGACTCGAACCTAGGACTTATGATTACTAAGTCAAGGCAATAGTGCTACACCACAGAAAGTTAAAAGGAATCAAGCTTAATAGCTTATATCTGCTATACTTAGGAATGAACGCATTCTAACTCAATGCCACTATGTTCACATTACAGATTCCCTAACCTCACTCGTGGCTTCATTTTAGCATTTAATTCAATTCCCAATCTCATTCGGGCCTTGAAATTATCAAATAAGCACATTACATATGTGAAAACATGAATCATTTTTTTACCCCGACCGGCACTCGAACCTAGGACTTATGATTACTAAGTCAAGGCGCTACCACAACACCACAGAAGGTTAAAAGGAATCCAGCCTTATAGCTTATATCTGCTATACTTAGGAATGAACGCATTCTAACTGAATACCACTATGTTCATATTACAGATTCCCCAACCTCACTCGTGGCTTCATTTTAGCATTTAATTCAATTCCCAATCTCATTCGGGCCTTGAAATGATCAAATAAACACATTACATATGTGAAAACAAGAATTAGTTTTTTTTACCCCGATAAGGACTCGAACCTAGGACTTATGATTACTAAGTCAAGGCGCTACCAATACACCAAAGAAGGTTAAAAGGAATCCAGCCTAATAGCTTATATCTACAATACTTAGGAATGAGCGCATTCTAACTGAATGCCAATATGTTCATATTACAGATTCCCCAACCTCACTCGTGGCTTCATTTTAGCATTTAATTCAATTCCCAATTTCATTCAGGCCTTGAAATGATCAAATAAGCACATTACATATGTGGAAACATGAATCATTTTTTTACCCCGACCGGGACTCGAACCTAGGACTTATTATTACTAAGTCAAGGCACTACCACAACACCACAGAAGGTTAAAAGGAATCCAGCCTTATAGCTTATATCTGCTATACTTAGGAATGAACGCATTCTAACTGAATACCACTATGTTCATATTACAGATTCCCCAACCTCACTCGTGGCTTCATTTTAGCATTTAATTAAATTCCCAATCTCATTCGGGCCTTGAAATGATCAAATAAGCACATTACATATGTGAAAACATGAATAATATTTTTTTACCCTGACAGGGACTCGAACCTAGGACTTATGATTACTAAGTCAAGGCGCTACTACTACACCACAGAAGGTTAAAAGGAATCCAGCCTTATAGCTTATATCTGCTATACTTAGGAATGAACGCATTCTAACTCAATGCCACTATGTTCATATTACAGATTCCCCAACCTCACTCGTGGCTTCATTTTAGCATTTAATTCAATTCCCAATCTCATTCGGGCCTTGTAATTATCAAATAAGCACATTACATATGTGAAAACATGAATAACTTTTTTTACCACGACCGGGACTCGAACCTAGGACTTATGATTACTAAGTCAAGGCGCTACCACTACACCACAGAAAGTTAAAAGGAATCCAGCCTTATAGCTTATATCTGCTATACTTAAGAATGAACGCATTCTAACTGAATGCCACTATGTTCATATTACAGATTCCCCAACCTTATAGCTAATATCTGCTTATGTCTGCTATACATATGTGAAAACATGAATCATTTTTTTACCCCGACCGGGACTCGAACCTAGGACTTATGATTACTAAGTCAAGGCGCTACCACTACACCACAGAAGGTTAAAAGGAATCCAGCCTTAGAGCTTATATCTGCTATACTTAGGAATGAATGCATTCTAACTCAATGCCACTATGTTCACATTACAGATTCCCCAACCTCACTCGTGGCTTCATTTTAGCATTTGATTCAATTCCCAATCTCATTTGGGCCTTGAAATTATCAAATAAGCACATTGTATATGTGAAAACATGAATAATTTCTTTACCCCGACAGGGACTCGAACCTAGGACTTATGATTACTAAGTCAAGGCTCTACCACTACACCACAGAAGGTTAAAAGGAATCCAGCCTTATAGCTTATATCTGCTATACTTAGGAATGAATGCATTCTAACTGAATGCCACTATGTTCATATTACAGATTCCCCAACCTCACTTGTGGCTTCATTTTAGCATTTAATTCAATTCCCATTCTCATTCGGGTCTTGAAATGATCAAATAAGCACATTACATATGTGAAAACATGAATCATATTTTTACCCCGACCGGGACTCGAACCTAGGACTTATGATTACTAAGTCAAGGCGCTACCACTACACCACAGAAGGTTAAAAGGAATCCAGCCTTATAGCTTATATCTGCTATACTTAGGAATGAACGCATTCTAACTGAATGCCACTATGTTCATATTACAGATTCCCCAACCTCACTCGTGGCTTCATTTTAGCATTTAATTCAATTCCCAATCTCATTCGGGCCTTGAAATGATCAAATAAGCACATTACATATGTGAAAACAAGAATTAATATTTTTTACCCCGATAAGGACTCGAACCTAGGACTTATGATTACTAAGTCTAGGCTCTACCAATGAACCACAGAAGGTTAAAAGGAATCCAGCCTAATAGCTTATATCTACAATACTTAGGAATGAGCGCATTCTAACTGAATGCCAATATGTTCATATTACAGATTCCCCAACCTCACTCGTGGCTTCATTTTAGCATTTAATTCAATTCCCAATTTCATTCGGGCCTTGAAATTATCAAATAAGCACATTACATATGTGAAAACATAAATCATTTTTTTACCCCGACCGGGACTCGAACCTATTACTTATTATTACTAAGTCAAGGCGCTACCACTACACCACAGAAGGTTAAAAGGAATCCAGCCTTATAGCTTATATCTGCTATTCTTAGGAATGAACGCATTCTAACTGAATACCACTATGTTCATATTACAGATTCCCCAACCTCACTCGTGGCTTCATTTTAGCATTTATTTCAATTCCCAATCTCATTCGGGCCTTGAAATGATCAAATAAGCACATTACATATGCGAAAACAAGAATAATATTTTTTTACCCCGACAGGGACTCGAACCTAGGACTTATGATTACTAAGTCAAGGTGCTACCACTACACCACAGAAGGTTAAAAGGAATCCAGCCTTATAGCTTATATCTGCTATACTTAGGAATGAACGCATTCTAACTCAATACCACTATGTTCATATTACAGATTCCCCAACCTCACTCGTGGCTTCATTTTAGCATTTAATTCAATTCCCAATCTCATTCGGGCCTTGAAATTATCAAATAAGCACATTACCAATGTGAAAACATGAATCATTTTTTTACCCCGACCGGGACTCGAACCTAGGACTTATGATTACTAAGTCAAGGCGCTACCACTACACCACAGAAGGTTAAAAGGAATCCAGCCTTATAGCTTATATCTGCTATACTTAGGAATGAACGCATTCTAACTCAATGCCACTATGTTCATATTACAGATTCCCCAATCTCACTCGTGGCTTCATTTTAGCATTTAATTCAATTCCCAATCTCATTCGGGCCTTGTAATTATCAAATAAGCACATTACATATGTGAAAACATGAATAACTTTTTTTACCACGACCGGGACTCGAACCTAGGACTTATGATTACTAAGTCAAGGCACTACCACTACACCACAGAAAGTTAAAAGGAATCCAGCCTTATAGCTTATATCTGCTATACTTAAGAATGAACGCATTCTAACTGAATGAAACTATGTTCATATTACAGATTCCCCAACCTTATAGCTAATATCTGCTTATATCTGCTATACATATGTGAAAACATGAATCATATTTTTACCCCGACCGATACTCGAACCTAGGACTTATGATTACTAAGTCAAGGCGCTACCACTACACCACAGAAGGTTAAAAGGAATCCAGCCTTAGAGCTTATATCTGCTATACTTAGGAATGAACGCATTCTAACTCAATGCCACTATGTTCACATTACAGATTCCCCAACCTCACTCGTGGCTTCATTTTAGCATTTGATTCAATTCCCAATCTCATTTGGGCATTGAAATTATCAAATAAGCACATTACATATGTGAAAACATGAATAATTTCTTTACCCCGACAGGGACTCGAACCTAGGACTTATGATTACTAAGTCAAGGCGCTACCACTACACCACAGAAGGTTAAAAGGAATCCAGCCTTAGAGCTTATATCTGCTATACTTAGGAATGAATGCATTCTAACTCAATGCCACTATGTTCACATTACAGATTCCCCAACCTCACTCGTGGCTTCATTTTAGCATTTGATTCAATTCCCAATCTCATTTGGGCCTTGAAATTATCAAATAAGCACATTGTATATGTGAAAACATGAATAATTTCTTTACCCCGACAGGGACTCGAACCTAGGACTTATGATTACTAAGTCAAGGCGCTACCACTACACCACAGAAGGTTAAAAGGAATCCAGCCTTATAGCTTATATCTGCTATACTTAGGAATGAATGCATTCTAACTGAATGCCACTATGTTCATATTACAGATTCCCCAACCTCACTTGTGGCTTCATTTTAGCATTTAATTCAATTCCCATTCTCATTCGGGTCTTGAAATGATCAAATAAGCACATTACATATGTGAAAACATGAATCATATTTTTACCCCGACCGGGACTCGAACCTAGGACTTATGATTACTAAGTCAAGGCGCTACCACTACACCACAGAAGGTTAAAAGGAATCCAGCCTTATAGCTTATATCTGCTATACTTAGGAATGAACGCATTCTAACTGAATGCCACTATGTTCATATTACAGATTCCCCAACCTCACTCGTGGCTTCATTTTAGCATTTAATTCAATTCCCAATCTCATTCGGGCCTTGAAATGATCAAATAAGCACATTACATATGTGAAAACAAGAATTAATTTTTTTTACCCCAATAAGGACTCGAACCTAGGACTTATGATTACTAAGTCTAGGCTCTACCAATGAACCACAGAAGGTTAAAAGGAATCCAGCCTAATAGCTTATATCTACAATACTTAGGAATGAGCGCATTCTAACTGAATGCCAATATGTTCATATTACAGATTCCCCAACCTCACTCGTGGCTTCATTTTAGCATTTAATTCAATTCCCAATTTCATTCGGGCCTTGAAATTATCAAATAAGCACATTACATATGTGAAAACATAAATCATTTTTTTACCCCGACCGGGACTCGAACCTATTACTTATTATTACTAAGTCAAGGCGCTACCACTACACCACAGAAGGTTAAAAGGAATCCAGCCTTATAGCTTATATCTGCTATTCTTAGGAATGAACGCATTCTAACTGAATACCACTATGTTCATATTACAGATTCCCCAACCTCACTCGTGGCTTCATTTTAGCATTTATTTCAATTCCCAATCTCATTCGGGCCTTGAAATGATCAAATAAGCACATTACATATGCGAAAACAAGAATAATATTTTTTTACCCCGACAGGGAGTCGAACCTAGGACTTATGATTACTAAGTCAAGGTGCTACCACTACACCACAGAAGGTTAAAAGGAATCCAGCCTTATAGCTTATATCTGCTATACTTAGGAATGAACGCATTCTAACTCAATACCACTATGTTCATATTACAGATTCCCCAACCTCACTCGTGGCTTCATTTTAGCATTTAATTCAATTCCCAATCTCATTCGGGCCTTGAAATTATCAAATAAGCACATTACATATGTGAAAACATGAATCATTTTTTTACCCCGACCGGGACTCGAACCTAGGACTTATGATTACTAAGTCAAGGCGCTACCACTACACCACAGAAGGTTAAAAGGAATCCAGCCTTATAGCTTATATCTGCTATACTTAGGAATGAACGCATTCTAACTCAATGCCACTATGTTCATATTACAGATTCCCCAATCTCACTCGTGGCTTCATTTTAGCATTTAATTCAATTCCCAATCTCATTCGGGCCTTGTAATTATCAAATAAGCACATTACATATGTGAAAACATGAATAACTTTTTTTACCACGACCGGGACTCGAACCTAGGACTTATGATTACTAAGTCAAGGCACTACCACTACACCACAGAAAGTTAAAAGGAATCCAGCCTTATAGCTTATATCTGCTATACTTAAGAATGAACGCATTCTAACTGAATGAAACTATGTTCATATTACAGATTCCCCAACCTTATAGCTAATATCTGCTTATATCTGCTATACATATGTGAAAACATGAATCATATTTTTACCCCGACCGATACTCGAACCTAGGACTTATGATTACTAAGTCAAGGCGCTACCACTACACCACAGAAGGTTAAAAGGAATCCAGCCTTAGAGCTTATATCTGCTATACTTAGGAATGAACGCATTCTAACTCAATGCCACTATGTTCACATTACAGATTCCCCAACCTCACTCGTGGCTTCATTTTAGCATTTGATTCAATTCCCAATCTCATTTGGGCATTGAAATTATCAAATAAGCACATTACATATGTGAAAACATGAATAATTTCTTTACCCCGACAGGGACTCGAACCTAGGACTTATGATTACTAAGTCAAGGCGCTACCACTACACCACAGAAGGTTAAAAGGAATCCAGCCTTATAGCTTATATCTGCTATACTTAGTAATGAACGCATTCTAACTGAATGCCACTATGTTCATATTACAGATTCCCCAACCTCACTCGTGGCTTCATTTTAGCATTTAATTCAATTCCCAATCTCATTCGGGCCTTGAAATGATCAAATAAGCACATTACATATGTGAAAACATGAATCATTTTTTTCACCCCGATTGGGACTCGAACCTAGGACTTATAATTACTAAGTCAAGGAGCTACCACTACACCACAGAAGGTTAAAAGGAATCCAGTCTTATAGCTTATATCTGCTATACTTAGGAATAAACGCATTCTAACTGAATGCCACTATGTTCATATTACAGATTCCCCAACCTCACTCGTGGCTTCATTTTAGCATTTAATTCAATTCCCAATCTCATTCGGGCCTTGAAATTATCAAATAAGCACATTATATATGTGAAAACATGAATAATTTTTTTTTCCCCGACCGGGACTCGAACCTAGGACTTATGATTACTAAGTCAAGGTGCTACCTCTACACCACAGAAGGTTAAAAGGAATCAAGCCTTATAGCTTATATCTTCTATACTTAATAATGAATGCATTCTAAATGAATGCCACTATGTTCATATTACAGATTCCCCAACCTCACTCGTGGCTTCATTTTAGCATTTAATTCAATTCCCAATCTCATTCGGGCCTTGAAATGATCAAATAAGCACATTACATATGTGAAAACAAGAATTAATTTTTTTTACCCTGATAAGGACTCGAACCTAGGACTTATGATTACTAAGTCAAGGCGCTACCAATACACCACAGAAGGTTAAAAGGAATCCAGCCTAATAGCTTATATCTACAATACTTAGGAATGAGCGCATTCTAACTGAATGCCAATATGTTCATATTACAGATTCCCAAACCTCACTCGTGGCTTCATTTTAGCATTTAATTCAATTCCCAATTTCATTCGGGCCTTGAAATTATCAAATAAGCACATTACATATGTGAAAACATGAATCATTTTTTTTCCCCTACCGGGACTCGAACCTAGGACTTATTATTACTAAGTCAAGGCGCTACCACTACACCACAGAAGGTTAAAAGGAATCCAGCCTTATAGCTTATATCTGCTATACTTAGGAATGAACGCATTCTAACTGAATACCACTATGTTCATATTACAGATTCCCCAACCTCACTCGTGGCTTCATTTTAGCATTTAATTCAATTCCCAATCTCATTCGGGCCTTGAAATGATCAAATAAGCACATTACATATGTGAAAACATGAATAATATTTTTTTACCCCGACAGGGACTCGAACCTAGGACTTATGATTACTAAGTCAAGGCGCTACCACTACACCACAGAAGGTTAAAAGGAATCCAGCCTTATAGCTTATATCTGCTATACTTAGGAATGAACGCATTCTAACTGAATGCCACTATGTTCATATTACAGATTCCCCAACCTCACTAGTGGCTTCATTTTAGCATTTAATTCAATTCCCAATCTCATTCGGGCCTTGAAATTATCAAATAAGCACATTACATATGTTAAAACATGAATCATTTTTTTACCCCGACCGGGACTCGAACCCAGGACTTATGATTACTAAGTCAAGGCGCTACCACTATACCACAGAAGGTTAAAAGGAATCCAGCCTTATAGCTTATATCTGCTATACTTAGGAATGAACGCATTCTAACTCAATGCCACTATGTTCATATTACAGATTCCCCAACCTCACTCGTGGCTTCATTTTAGTATTTAATTCAATTCCCAATCTCATTCGGGCCTTGAAATTATCAAATAAGCACATTACATATGTGAGAACATGAATTAATTTTTTTACCCCGACCGTGACTCGAAAATAGGACTTATGATTACTAAGTCAAGGCGCTACCACTACACCAAAGAATGTTAAAAGGAATCCAGCCTTATAGCTTATATCTGCTATACTTAGGAATGAATGCATTCTAACTCAATGCCACTATGTTCATATTACAGATTCCCCAACCTCACTCGTGGCTTCATTATAGCATTTAATTCAATTCCCAATCTCATTCGGGCCTTGAAATTACCAAGTAAGCACATTACATACGTGAAAACATGAATCATTTTTTTACCTTGACCGGGACTCGAACCTAGGCTCTTATGATTACTAATTCAAGGCGCTACCACTACACCACAGAAGGTTAAAAGGAATCCAGCCTTATAGCTTATATCTGCTATACTTAGGAATGAACGCATTCTAACTCAATGCCACTATGTTCACATTACAGATTCCCCAACCTCACTCGTGGCTTCATTTTAGTATTTAATTCAATTCCCAATCTCATTCGGGCCTTGAAATTATCAAATAAGCACATTACATATGTGAGAACATGAATTAATTTTTTTACCCCGACCATGACTCGAAAAAAGGACTTATGATTACTAAGTCAAGGCGCTACCACTTCACCAAAGAAAGTTAAAAGGAATCCAGCTTTATAGCTTATATCTGCTATACTTAGGAATGAACGCATTCTAACTGAATGCCACTATGTTCAAATTTCAGATTCCCCAACCTCACTCGTGGCTTTATTTTAGCATTTAATTCAATTCCCAATTTCATTCGGGCCTTGAAATTATCAAATAAGCACATTACATATGTGAAAACATGAATAATTTCTTTACCCCGACAGGGACTCGAACCTAGGACTTATGATTACTAAGTCAAGGCGCTACCACTACACCACAGAAGGTTAAAAGGAATCCAGCCTTACAGCTTATATCTGCTATACTTAATAATGAACGCATTCTAACTGAATGCCACTATGTTCATATTACAGATTCCCCAACCTCACTCGTGGCTTCATTTTAGCATTTAATTCAATTCCCAATCTCATTCGGGCCTTGAAATTATCAAAAAGCACATTACATATGTGAAAACATGAATCATTTTTTTCACATTGACCGGGACTCGAACCTAGGTCTTATGATTACTAAGTCAAGGCACTACCACTACACCACAGAAGGTTAAAAGGAATCCAGCCTTATAGCTTATATCTGCTATACTTAGGAATGAACGCATTCTAACTGATTGCCACTATGTTCATATTACAGATTCCCCAACCTCACTCGTGGCCTCATTTTAGCATTTAATTCAATTCCCAATCTCATTCGGGCCTTGAAATTATCAAATAAGCACATTACATATGTGAAAACATGGATAATTTTTTTTCCCCGACCGCAACTCGAACCTAGGACTTATGATTACTAAGTCAAGGCGCTACCACTACACCACAGAAGGTTAAAAGGAATCCAGCCTTATAGCTAATATCTGCTATACTTAGGAATGAGCGCATTCTAACTGAATGCCACTATGTTCATATTTCAGATTCCCCAACCTCACTTGTGGCTTCATTTCAGCATTTAATTCAATTCCCAATCTCATTCGGGCCTTGAAATTATCAAATAAGCACATTACATATGTGAAAACATGAATCATTTTTTTACCCCAACCGGGACCCAAACCTAGGACTTATGATTACTAAGTCAAGGCGCTACCACTATACCACAGAAGGTTATAAGGAATCCAGCCTTATAGCTTATATCTGCAATACTAAGGAATGAACGCATTCTAACTCAATGCCACTATGTTCATATTACAGATTCCCCAACCTCACTCGTGGCTTCATTTTAGCATTTAATTCAATTCCCAATCTCATTCGGGCCTTGAAATTATCAAGTAAGCACATTACATATGTGAAAACATGAATCATTTTTTTACCCCGACCGGGACTCGAACCTAGGACTTATGATTACTAAGTCAAGGCGCTACCACTACACCACAGAAGGTTAAAAGGAATCCAGTCTTATAGCTTATATCTTCTATTCTTAGGAATGAACGCATTCTAACTGAATGCCACTATGTTCATATTACAGATTCCCCAACCTCACTCGTGGCTTCATTTTAGCATTTAATTCAATTCCCAATCTAATTCGGGCCTTGAAATGATCAAATAAGCACATTACATATGTGAAAACATGAATCATTTTTTTACCCCAACCGTGACTCGAACCTACGACTTATGATTACTAAGTCAAGGCACTACCACTATACCACAGAAGGTTAAAAGGAATCCAGATTTATAGCTTATATCTACAATACTTAGGAATGAACGCATTCTAACTGAATGCCACTATGTTCATATTACAGATTCCTCAACCTCACTCGTGGCTTCATTTTAGCATTTAATTCAATTCTCAATCTCATTCGGGCCTTGAAATCATCAAGTAAGCACATTACATATGTGAAAACATGAATCATTTTTTTACCCCTACCGGGACTCGAACCTAGGACTTATGATTACTAAGTCAAGGCGCTACCACTACACCACAGAAGGCTATAAGGAATCCAGCCTTATAGCTTATATCTGCTATACTTAGGAATGAACGCATTCTAACTCAATGCCACTATGTTCATATTACAGATTCCCCAATCTCACTCGTGGCTTCATTTTAGCATTTAATTCAATTCCCAATCTCATTCGGGCCTTGAAATTATCAAAAAAGCACATTACATATGTGAGAACACGAATCATTTTTTTACCCCGACCGGGACTCGAACCTAGGACTTATGATTACTAAGTCAAGGCGCTACCACTACACCACAGAAGGTTAAAAGGAATCCAGCCTTATAGCTTATATCTGCTATACTTAGGAATGAATGCATTCTAACTGAATGCCACTATGTTCAAATTTCAGATTCCCCAACCTCACTCGTGGCTTCATTTTAGCATTTAATTCAATTCCCAATCTCATTCGGGCCTTGAAATGATCAAATAAGCACATTACATATGTGAAAACATGAATAATTTCTTTACCCCGACAGGGACTCGAACCTAGGACTTATGATTACTAAGTCAAGGCGCTACCACTACACCACAGAAGGTTAAAAGGAATCCAGATTTATAGCTTATATCTACTATACTTAATAATGAACGCATTCTAACTGAATGCCACTATGTTCATATTACAGATTCCCCAACCTCACTCGTGGCTTCATTTTAGCATTTAATTCAATTCCCAATCTCATTCGGGCCTTGAAATTATCAAAAAGCACATTACATATGTGAAAATATGAATCATTTTTTTCACCTTGACCGGGACTCGAACCTAGGTCTTATGATTACTAAGTCAAGGCACTACCACTACACCACAGAAGGTTAAAATGAATCCAGCCTTATAGCTTATATCTGCTATACTTAGGAATAAACGCATTCTAACTGATTGCCACTATGTTCACATTACAGATTCCCCAACCTCACTCGTGGCTTCATTTTAGTATTTAATTCTATTCCCAATCTCATTCGGGCCTTGAAATTATCAAATAAGCACATTACATATGTGAAAACATGAATAATTCTTTTAACCCGACTGGGACTCCAACCTAGGACTTATGATTACTAAGTCAAGGCGCTACCACTACACCACAGAAGGTTAAAAGGAATCCAGCCTTATAGCTTATATCTGCTATACTTAGGAATGAACGCATTCTAACTGAATGCCACTATGTTCATATTACAGATTCCCCTTCCTCACTCGTGGCTTCATTTTAGCATTTAATTCAATTCCCAATCTCATTCGGGCCTTGAAATGATCAAATAAGCACATTACATATGTGAAAACATGAATCATTTTTTTACCCCAACCGGGACTCGAACCTAGGACTTATGATCACTAAGTCAAGGCGCTACCACTTCACCACAGAAGGTTAAAAGGAATCCAGCCTTATAGCTTATATCTGCTATACTTAGGAATGAACGCATTCTAACTGAATACCACTATGTTCATATTTCAGATTCCCCAACCTCACTCATGGCTTCATCTTAGCATTTAATTCAATTCCCAATCTCATTCGGGCCTTGAAATCATCAAGTAAGCACATTACATATGTGAAAACATGAATCATTTTTTTACCCCGACTGGGACTCGAACCAAGGACTTATGATTACTAAGTCAAGGCGCTACCACTACACCACAGAAGGTTAAAAGGAATCCAGCCTTATAGCTTATATCTGCTATACTTAATAATGAACGCATTCTAACTGAATGCCACTATGTTCATATTACAGATTCCCCAACCTCACTCGTGGCTTCATTTTAGCATTTAATTCAATTCCCAATCTCATTCGGGCCTTGAAATTATCAAATAAGCACATTACATATGTGAAAACATGAATCATTTTTTTACCCCGACCGGGACTCGAACCTAGGACTTATGATTACTAAGTCAAGGCACTACCACTACACCAAAGAAGGATAAAAGGAATCCAGCCTTATAGCTTATATCTGCTATACTTAGGAATGAACGCATTCTAACTGAATGCCACTGTGTTCATATTTCAAATTCCCCAACCTCACTCGTGGCTTCATTTTAGCATTTAATTCAATTCCCAATCTCATTCGGGCCTTGAAATTATCAAATAAGCACATTACATATGTGAAAACATGAATCATTTTTTTACCCCGACCGGGACTCGAACCTAGGACTTATGATTACTAAGTCAAGGTGCTACCACTACACCACAGAAGGTTAAAAGGAATCCAGCCTTATAGCTTATATCTGCTATACTTAGGAATGAACGCATTCTAACTCAATGCCACTATGTTCATATTACAGATTCCCCAACCTCACTCGTGGCTTCATTTTAGCATTTAATTCAATTCCCAATCTCATTCGGGCCTTGTAATTATCAAATAAGCACATTACATATGTGAAAACATGAATAATTTTTTTTACCCCGACCGGGACTCGAACCTAGGAGTTATGATTACTAATTCAAGGCGCTACCACTACACCACAGAAGGTTAAAAGGAATCCAGCCTTATAGCTTATATCTGCTTTACTTAGGAATGAACGCATTCTAGCTAAATGCCACTATGTTCATATTACAGATTCCCCAACCTCACTCGTGGCTTCATTTTAGCATTTAATTCAATTCCCAATCTCATTCGGGCCTTGAAATTATCAAATAAGCACAGTACATATGTGAAAACAGGGAATCATTTTTTTTACCCCGACTGGGACTCGAACCTAGGACTTATGATTACTAAGTCAAGACGCTACCACTACACCACAGAAGGCTAAAAGGAATCCAGCCTTATAACTTATATCTCCTATACTTAGGAATGAACGCATTCTAACTGAATGCCACAATGTTCATATTACAGATTCCCCAATCTCACTCGTGGCTTCATTTTAGCATTTAATTCAATTCACAATCCCATTCGGGCCTTGAAATTATCAAATAAGCACATTACATATGTGAAAACATGAATCATTTTTTTACCCCGAACGCGACCTGAACCTAGGACTTATGATTAATAAGTCAAGGCGCTACCACTACACCACAGAAGGTTAAAAGGAATCCAGCCTTATAGCTTATATCTGCTATACTTAGGAATGAACGCATTCTAACTGAATGCCACTATGTTCATATTACAGATTCCCCAACCTCACTCGTGGCTTCATTTTAGCATTTAATTCAATTCCCAATCTCATTTGGGCCTTGAAATTATGAAATAAGCACATTACATATGTGAAAAATTGAATCATTTTTTTACCCCGACCGGGACTCGAACCTAGGACTTATGATTACTAAGTCAAGGCTCTACCACTTCACCACAGAAAGTTAAAAGGAATCTAGCCTTATCGCTTATATCTGCTATACTTAGGAATGAACGCATTCTAACTCAATGCCACTATGTTCACATTACAGGTTCCCCAACCTCACTCGTGGCTTCATTTTAGCATTTAATTCAATTCCCAATATCATTCGGGCCTTGAAATTATCAAATAAGCACATTACATATGTGAAAACATGAATCATCTTTTTACCCCGACTGGGACTCCAACCTAGGACTTATAATTACTAAGTCAAGGCGCTACCACTACACCACAGAAGGTTAAAAGGAATCCAGCCTTATAACTTAGATCTGCTATATTTAGGAATGAACGCATTCTAACTGAATGCCACTATGTTCATATTACAGACTCCCCAACCTCACTCGTGGCTTCATTTTAGCATTTAATTCAATTCCCAATCTCATTCGGGGGTTGAAATTATCAAATAAGCACATTACATATGTGAAAACATGAATCATTTTTTTTACCCCGACCGGGACTCGAACCTAGGACTTATGATTACTAAGTCAAGGCGCTACCTCTACACCACAGAAGGTTAAAAGGAATCCAGCCTTATAGCTTATATCTGCTATACTTAATAATGAATGCATTCTAACTGAATGCCACTATGTTCATATTACAGATTCCCCAACCTCACTCGTGGCTTCATTTTAGCATTTAATTCAATTCCCAATCTCATTCGAGCCTTGAAATGATCAAATAAGCACATTACATATGTGAAAACATGAATAATTTTTTTTACCCTGATAAGGACTCGAACCTAGGACTTATAATTACTAAGTCAAGGCGCTACCACTACACCACAGAAGGTTAAAAGGAATCCAGTCTTATAGCTTATATCTGCTATACTTAGGAATGAACGCATTCTAACTGAATGCCAATATGTTCATATTACAGATTCCCCAACCTCACTCGTGGCTTCATTTTAGCATTTAATTCAATTCCCAATCTCATTCGTGCCTTGAAATTATCAAATAAGCACATTACATATTTGAAAACATGAATCATTTTTTTACCCCGACCGGGACTCGAACCTAGGACTTATGATTACTAAGTCAAGACGCTACCACTACACCACAGAAGGTTAAAAGGAATCCAGCCTTATAGCTTATATCTGCTATACTTAGGAATGAACGCATTCTAACTGAATGCCACTATGTTCATATTACAGATTCCCCAACCTCACTCGTGGCTTCGTTTTAGCATTTAATTCAATTCCCAATCTCATTCGGGCCTTGAAATTATCAAGTAAGCACATTACATATGTGAAAACATGAATCATTTTTTTTCCCTGACCGGGACTCGAGCCTAGGACTTATGATTACTAAATCAAGGCGCTACCACTACACCACAGAAGGTTAAAAGGAATCCAGCCTTATAGCTTATATCTGCTATACTTAGGAATGAACGCATTCAAACTGAATGCCACTATGTTCATATTACAGATTCCCCAACCTCACTCGTGGCTTCATTTTAGCATTTAATTCAAATCACAATCTCATTCGGGCCTTGAAATGATCAAATAAGCACATTACATATGTGAAAACATGAATAATTTTTTTACCCCGACAGGGACTCGAACCTAGGACTTATGATTACTAAGTCAAGGCGCTACCACTACACCACAGAAGGTTAAAAGGAATCCAGCCTTATAGCTTATATCTGCTATACTTAATAATGAACGCATTCTAACTGAATGCCACTATGTTCATATTACAGATTCCCCAACCTCACTCGTGGCTTCATTTTAGCATTTAATTCAATTCCCAATCTCATTCGGGCCTTGAAATTATCAAATAAGCACATTACATATGTGAAAACATGAATAATTTTTTTACCCCGACCGCGACTCGAACCTAGGACTTATGATTACTAAGTCAAGGCGCTACCACTACACCACAGAAGGTTAAAAGGAATCCAGCCTTATAGCTTATATCTGCTATACTTAGGAATGAGCGCATTCTAACTGAATGCCACTATGTTCATATTTCAGATTCCCCAACCTCACTTGTGGCTTCATTTTAGCATTTAATTCAATTCCCAATCTCATTCGGGCCTTGAAATTATCAAATAAGCACATTACATATGTGAAAACATGAATCATATTTTTACCCCGACCGGGACCCGAACCTAGGACTTATGATTACTAAGTCAAGGCGCTACCACTATACCACAGAAAGCTAAAAGGAATCCAGCCTTATAGCTTATATCTGCTATACTTAATGATGAACGCATTCTAACTGAATGCCACTATGTTCATATTACAGATTCCCCAACTTCACTTGTGGCTTCATTTTAGCATTTAATTCAATTCCCAATCTCATTCGGGCCTTGAAATTATCAAATAAGCACATTACATATGTGAAAACATGAATAATTTTTTTACCCCGACCGCGACTCGAACCTAGGACTTATGATTACTAAGTCAAGGCGCTACCACTACACCACAGAAGGTTAAAAGGAATCCAGCCTTATAGCTTATATCTGCTATACTTAGGAATGAGCGCATTCTAACTGAATGCCACTATGTTCATATTACAGATTCCCCAACCTCACTCGTGGCTTCATTTTAGCATTTAATTCAATTCCCAATCTCATTCGGGCCTTGAAATTATCAAGTAAGCACATTACATATGTGAAAACATGAATCATTTTTTTACCCCGACCGGGACTCGAACCTAGGACTTATGATTACTAAGTCAAGGCGCTACCACTACACCACAGAAGGTTAAAAGGAATCCAGTCTTATAGCTTATATCTGCTATACTTAGGAATGAACGCATTCTAACTGAATGCCACTATGTTCATATTACAGATTCCCCAACCTCACTCGTGGCTTCATTTTAGCATTTAATTCAATTCCCAATCTAATTCGGGCCTTGAAATTATCAAATAAGCACATTACATATGTGAAAACATGAATCATTTTTTTACCCCAACCGTGACTCGAACCTACGACTTATGATTACTAAGTCAAGGCGCTACCACTATACCACAGAAGGTTAAAAGGAATCCAGATTTATAGCTTATATCTACTATACTTAGGAATGAACGCATTCTAACTGAATGCCACTATGTTCATATTACAGATTCCTCAACCTCACTCGTGGCTTCATTTTAGCATTTAATTCAATTCCCAATCTCATTCGGGCCTTGAAATCATCAAGTAAGCACATTACATATGTGAAAACATGAATCATTTTTTTACCCCGACCGGGACTCGAACCTAGGACTTATGATTACTAAGTCAAGGCGCTACCACTACACCACAGAAGGTTTAAAGGAATCCAGTCTTATAGTTTATATCTGCTATACTTAGGAATGAACGCATTCTAACTCAATGCCACTATGTTCATATTACAGATTCCCCAATCTCACACGTGGCTTCATTTTAGCATTTAATTCAATTCCCAATCTCATTCAGGCCTTGAAACTATCAAATAAGCACATTACATATGTGAAAACATGAATAATTTCTTTACCCCGACAGGGACTCGAACCTAGGACTTATGATTACTAAGTCAAGGCGCTACCACTACACCACAGAAGGTTAAAAGGAATCCAGCCTTATAGCTTATATCTGCTATACTTAATAATGAACGCATTCTAACTGAATGCCACTATGTTCATATTACAGATTCCCCAACCTCACTCGTGGCTTCATTTTAGCATTTAATTCAATTCCCAATCTCATTCGGGCCTTGAAATTATCAAATAAGCACATTACATATGTGAAAACATGAATAATTCTTTTAACCCGACTGGGACTCCAACCTAGGACTTATGATTACTAAGTCAAGGCGCTACCACTACACCACAGAAGGCTAAAAGGAATCCAGCCTTATAGCTTATATCTGCTATAATTAGGAATGAACGCATTCTAACTGAATACCACTATGTTCATATTACAGAATCCCCAACCTCACTCATGGCTTCATCTTAGCATTTAATTCAATTCCCAATCTCATTCGGGCCTTGAAATGATCAAATAAGCACATTACATATGTGAAAACATGAATCATTTTTTTACCCCAACAGGGACTCGAACCTAGGACTTATGATCACTAAGTCAAGGCGCTACCACTTCACCACAGAAGGTTAAAAGGAATCCAGCCTTATAGCTTATATCTGCTATAATTAGGAATGAACGCATTCTAACTGAATACCACTATGTTCATATTACAGATTCCCCAACCTCACTCATGGCTTCATCTTAGCATTTAATTCAATTCCCAATCTCATTCGGGCCTTGAAATCATCAAGTAAGCGCATTACATATGTGAAAACATGAATCATTTTTTTACCCCGACCGGGACTAGAACATAGGACTTATGATTACTAAGTCAAGGCGCTACCACTACACCACAGAAGGTTAAAAGGAATCCAGCCTTATAGCTTATATCTGCTATACTTAATAATGAACGCATTCTAACTGAATGCCACTATGTTCATATTACAGATTCCCCAACCTCACTCGTGGCTTCATTTTAGCATTTAATTCAATTCCCAATCTCATTCTGGCCTTGAAATTATCAAATAAGCACATTACATATGTGAAAACATGAATAATTTTTTTGCCCCGACCGGGACTCGAACCTAGAACTTATGATTACTAAGTCAAGGCACTACCACTACACCAAAGAAGGTTAAAAGGAATCCAGCCTTATAGCTTATATCTGCTATACTTAGGAATGAACGCATTCTAACTGAATGCCACTATGTTCATATTTCAAATTCCCCAACCTCACTCGTGGCTTCATTTTAGCATTTAATTCAATTCCCAATCTCATTCGGGCCTTGAAATTATCAAATAAGCACATTACATATGTGAAAACATGAATCATTTTTTTACCCCGACAGGGACTCGAACCTAGGACTTATGATTACTAAGTCAAGGCACTACCACTACACCAAAGAAGGTTAAAAGGAATCCAGCCTTATAGCTTTTATCTGCTATACTTAGGAATGAACGCATTCTAACTGAATGCCACTATGTTCATATTTCAAATTCCCCAACCTCACTCGTGGCTTCATTTTAGCATTTAATTCAATTCCCAATCTCATTCGGGCCTTGTAATTATCAAATAAGCACATTACATATGTGAAAACATGAATCATTTTTTTACCCCGAACGGAACTCGAACCTAGGACTTATGATTACTAAGTCAAGGCGCTACCACTACACCACAGAAGGTTAAAAGGAATCCAGCCTTATAGCTTATATCTGCTTTACTTAGGAATGAACGCATTCTAGCTAAATGCCACTATGTTCATATTACAGATTCCCCAACCTCACTCGTGGCTTCATTTTAGCATTTAATTCAATTCCCAATCTCATTCGGGCCTTGAAATTATCAAATAAGCACATTACATATGTGAAAACAGGGAATCATTTTTTTTACCCCGACTGGGACTCGAACTTAGGACTTATGATTACTAAGTCAAGACGCTACCACTACTCCACAGAAGGTTAAAAGGAATCCAGCCTTATAGCTTATATCTGCTATACTTAGGAATGAACGCATTCTAACTGAATGCCACTATGTTCATATTACAGATTCCCCAATCTCACTCGTGGCTTCATTTCAGCATTTAATTCAATTCCCAATCTCATTCGGGCCTTGAAATTATCAAATAAGCACATTACATATGTGAAAACATGAATCATTTTTTTACCCCGACCGGGACTCGAACCTAGGACTTATGATTACTAAGTCAAGGCGCTACCACTACACCACAGAAAGTTAAAAGGAATCCAGCCTTATCGCTTATATCTGCAATACTTAGGAATGAACGCATTCTAACTCAATGAAACTATGTTCATATTACAGATTCCCCAACCTCACTCGTGGCTTCATTTTAGCATTTAATTCAATTCTCAATCTCATTCAGGTCTTGAAATTATCAAATAAGCACATTACATATGTGAAAACATGAATCCTATTTTTACCCCGACCGGGACTCGAACCTAGGACTTATGATTACTAGGTCAAGGCGATACCACTACACCACAGAAGGTTAAAAGGAATCCAGCCTTATAGCTTATATCTGCTATACTTAGGAATGAACGCATTCTAACTCAATGCCACTATGTTCACATTACAGGTTCCCCAACCTCACTCGTGGCTTCATTTTAGCATTTAATTCAATTCCCAATCTCATTCGGGCCTTGAAATTATCAAATAAGCACATTACATATGTGAAAACATGAATCATTTTTTTACCCCGACTGGGACTCCAACCTAGGACTTATAATTACTAAGTTAAGGCGCTACCACTACACCACAGAAGGTTAAAAGGAATCCAACCTTATAGCTTATATCTGCTATACTTAGGAATGAACGCATTCTAACTGAATGCCACTATGTTCATATTACAGACTCCCCAACCTCACTCGTGGCTTCATTTTTGCATTTAATTCAATTCCCAATCTCATTCGGGCCTTGAAATTATCAAATAAGCACATTACATATGTGAAAACATGAATCATTTTTTTTACCCCGACTGGGACTCGAACCTAGGACTTATGATTACTAAGTCAAGGCGCTACCTCTACACCACAGAAGGTTAAAAGGAATCCAACCTTATAGCTTATATCTGCTATACTTAATAATGAATGCATTCTAACTGAATGCCACTATGTTCATATTACAGATTCCCCAACCTCACTCGTGGCTTCATTTTAGCATTTAATTCAATTCCCAATCTCATTCGGGCCTTGAAATGATCAAATAAGCACATTACATATGTGAAAACATGAATAATTTTTTTTACCCTGATAAGGACTCGAACCTAGGACTTATGATTACTAAGTCAAGGCGCTACCACTACACCACAGAAGGTTAAAAGGAATCCAGCCTAATAGCTTATATCTACAATACTTAGGAATGAGCGCATTCTAACTGAATGCCACTATGTTCATATTACAGATTCCCCAACCTCACTCGTGGCTTCATTTTAGCATTTAATTCAATTCCCAATCTCATTCGTGCCTTGAAATTATCAAATAAGCACATTACATATGTGAAAACATTAATCATTTTTTTACCCCGACCGGGACTCGAACCTAGGACTTATGATTACTAAGTCAAGGCGCTACCACTACACCACAGAAGGTTAAAAGGAATCCAGCCTTATAGCTTATATCTGCTATACTTAGGAATGAACGCATTCTAACTGAATGTCACTATGTTCATATTACAGATTCCCCAACCTCACTCGTGGCTTCATTTTAGCATTTAATTCAATTCCCAATCTCATTCGGGCCTTGAAATTATCAAATAAGCACATTACATATGTGAAAACATGAATAATATTTTTTACCCCAACTGGGACTCGAACCTAGGACTTATGATTACTAAGTCAAGGCGCTACCACTACACCAAAGAAGGTTAAAAGGAATCCAGCCTTATTGCTTATATCTGCTATACTTTGGAATGAACGCATTCTAACTGAATGCTACTATGTTCATATTACAGATTCCCCAACCTCACTCGTGGCTTCATTTTAGCATTTAATTCAATTCCCAATCTCATTCGGGCCTTGAAATAATCAGAAAGCACATTACATATGTGAAAACATGAATTATTTTTTTCC
>JAXCGZ010019762.1:0-35820 GCA_037179515.1 Halocaridina rubra
ATGTAGATTAGATAGACATATGACAGAGGTAGGGTGGGTATGAATAGGTTAGTGCTTATTAGAAAAATCATAAACAGAAAAATAGAATAAATAAGTAGAGTAGAATAGAATAGGTTAGACATGCTGAAAATACAATTAAAAAATGGAGCTGCCTCGTGTGTGCCAGTAGGCATGTTGCAGTGTCCTCTATTCTTATGTTCTTATGTTCTTATATATTAATTACTGAGGTAGCCCTGTGGTAGGGGCAGTAGGAGGAGTTGGCAGTTGTGAAGCGACACAGGTTGTGGAAGAGCCAGGAGGATGGGCTGTGGCACTCCAGCAGTGCCATCTGAACGGTCGCTAGCTCCCTCGTCATTGCCCATGGAGCAAAGTATTCTCCTTATTGTTATTGTTTTCTTTTCTTGATGTCGGCTACCCCCCAATTAAAGGGGGAAACAGCCAAGTTAGATAAATAAATATTAAACACAAGATGGTAGTACTGTAATTTAAATAAAAATGTACTTCATCTTTAAGATACTTGAAATAACTTACCAGCTTACATATATGTTTTTTATATTTATCATTTCTCTCATTCATGTATTCTGGCAACACTTATGGTGGCGGTGAGGACGAGGATGCATACGTTTTGTCACACACCTGTATCAGCTGATGTACCTTCGCACCCTATTTCCCTGACTAATATTGTATCGAAAGTATGTTTGCTGTTTGTTCTTAATGCTTTTATTCAATTTTCTTCATAGCATTCGATCGCATTAAGAGGTAGAAGAGGAGTAGGATGTGGGAGAACAAACCTCTATCGACAAATGTTTTGCTACATCCGTATCAGCTGATGCACCCTCACACGCTATTTCCCTGACGATATTATATTGAAAATATGTTTGCTGTTTGTTCTTAATGCTTTTATTAAATTTTCTTCATAATATCCAATCGCATTAAACAGTAGAAGAGGAGTAGGATTCAGGAGAACGAACCTTTATCGGCAAACGTTTTGCTTCGTCCGTATCAGCTGATGCACTCTCTTACGCTATTTCGCTGACGATATTATACTGAAAATATGTTTGCTGTTTGTTCTTAATGCTTTTTTTCAATTTTCTTCATAATATCCGATCGCATTAAGAGGTAGAAGAGGAGTAGGATGCGGGAGAGCGAACTTTTATCAGCAAACGTTTTACTACTTCCGTATCAGCTGATGCACCCTCACACACTATTTCCCTTACTAAAATGAAAATTTTTTTTCTGAATTTTTTTGCATGGGCGTTATTCTCCAATTTTGTATTTTTTTACTTTTATTTTTTGGGGGCCGTTATTGCAATTTTACGGTTTAAAAAAGTGCGGAAAAAAGGAACAAGGTATATATATATATATATATATATATATATATATATATATATATATATATATATATATATATATATATATATATATATATATATATATATATGACACTGGTACAGGCAAGAAAATTGCCCTCATTAATTAATTGCCCGGGCACAAAGAAATCATTCGGACAGGAAAATTAAAAGGTTAAGGACAAGGCAGAAATGAGGTAGTGACACACAGTAGAAAAGGACAGGCCAAAAGAATAGTCGAAGTACTGAGGACATAGCGATATGGTAGTATTAGACCCTGAGATGACGATAGATCTGTTTTTTGAAGGAAGATAGGTTATAAGAAGTAGGAAGACAGAAGGAGGAGAGTTACAGAATGTGGAGGTCGATGGAAAGAAGCAGTCGCTATATCAACCCATTGAGATGATGCCACTTGGCGAGTGTTACGAGGCCTTGGCAGTGGGGGAGGGATGCAACTCTACAACCCAGCAGAGCAGCGATGGAAGTAGTAGCGATAGAAACGAGAATGAGATGATATAGTGAAGAGAAAGAGAATCAAGATTAGAAGTAAGAGAAGGGTTATTAATGAATCTGGCTGCTTTAGATTCAAACCTATCAATTTGATAAGTATAAGAAGAATCACCCCAGATATGCGCACAGTTCAGTAATACATGCATTGATGCATATGACCTTTATACATATTAGGTAACTGTAAAACGGAAAAGTAATGATGAATACAAAACAGAACCCCCCCAATATTTTGGATGCATATTTAGAAATTTTAATTATGTGATTCCACCAAGACAAGTTAGAGGCTATCTCTATTCCTAATATGTAATAGAATTAAGACGGTAAATATCGTTAGTTTCGAAGACAATAGGGCTATCAGGTGGAGAAGAAGACAAAGAGATAATTAGAAACTATGTCTTGGAGACATAAAATTTAACTAAACTTTGGGTGCCCCACTGAGATACCCTTTGCAAATGGGAGCTGAGAGTAGAAGAAAGAGTGATATGAGACTAATTATTAGCAGCAGATGAAGGTTGTGAAGACAAGGCAGAAGAAAAATGAAGGGTTGAATTGTCGGCAAAGGCGTGAAGAAGAGAGGAGGATGGGGACTGAAGAAGATTGTTGATGAAGGGAAGGAACAGAGTTGGTGAAAGAACTGAGCCCTGTGGAACACCACTGGTAACGGGGAATGAGCTAGATGTTGCACCGTCAACAACTACAGATATAAAATGGTCAGAAGGAAAACTGGAAATCAGAGAACAGAGAGTAGGGGTAAAGCCAAAGGCAGGGAGTTTGGCAAACAGAACCTTGTACCAGACTCTGTCAAAAGCCTTAGAGATATCAAGGGCAACAACAAAGGATTCCCCATAGTTCCTCAGAGAAGATGACCATACATTAGTAAGATAGGACAGGAGTTCACCAGTTGGTCTTGCCTTACGGAAGCCGTACTGTTTGTTGGAGATAAGCGAGTTAGATTCAAGATGTTTCAAGAAGTGAGAATTGAGCAAGTTTCGAAAACTTTAGCGATAGAAGATGTTAGGATAATTGGTTGGTAGTTTGAAGGAATAGAGTGGTCTTCCTTCTTAGGAACAGGTTGAACTAGAGTATGCTTCCAAAATAAGGGATAGGTACAGGTTGAGAGATTGAGGTGAAAAAGAGGGCAAAGCAATTGAGCCAGTTCATCTGCAAACTCCGTAAGGAACCTTGCAGGAATACTATCAGGTCCAGATGCCATGTTCGTCTTTAGAGAGCGAAAAACCTTATGGACTTGTGTGAAGAAAAAATAAGGTAGTGCTTAAGGTTAGAGAGTGATAAAGTATGAGGGACTGGTGCACTGGACTTGCTTACAGAAGAGAGAAGAGTTGGCAGCAAAATGAGAGCCAAAGACAGTTGCTTTGTCAGTGGGAGAGCCAGCTTTAGAACCATAAGAACGAATGAAAGAGAAATCTTGAGTTACAGAAGTTTTTGGAGAGCTTTTTTGGCTAAGGACCAGAATCATTTATCAATGCCAGAGGAGTTATGGTCGTCAACCTTCCCTCTTAAGAAGGAAGCACAAAATTAGAGAGAAGTAATGTAGAAGGAAAGGCTTGGTACGACCAGTATGCCCAATCCTTGGCCTGAATAGCAATGTAGCAGGCACTGTCAAACCAAGGCTTAGTGAGAGAAAAAGTTTTCATAGAGGAAGGGATGAATGCCTTCATTCTCAAGGTTATGATCTTGGCAACTTTTAAGGCTACCTGATCAGGGTTGAGGATCCGAAAGCAGTAGTCATCCCATGGGAAATCAAAAAGAAAGTTAAGCAAATCATCGCGTTGGGTATGCTCAAAGTGTCAAAGGCAGCCCTAGTAGGAGTAATTGAAGAAAGGGGAGCGAAAATGGAAGAGATTGAGATCACAGATTGCTCAGATTTACCAAGGGGGGAAAGCACAGAATATGAGTAGTTTGAAGGATTAGAAGTAAGAAATTGGTGAAGAGTGTTAACAGCATGTTTGTTGATATCAAGAACATGAGTAGCATGTTTGATAATCTGCTCCAGATTGTGAGTAATAGAGAAAGCAAGAGCCTCATATCCTCCCACATCAGTGTGAGAAGAATTAAGTCACTCACTGTGTTGTACATTGAAGTCCCCACTATAGAGAACTTCATTCACATCGTATCTTTGGGCAGGGAAACAATAGAAGGCTTTATCTGTGAAAGTTCCTTCATAAACTCATGGGGCAATGAGTTGGAAACCTCTACATTGAAATTATTGAGAAATTCTTAAGTCTTTCTTGACAATGATGCTGGTTATATTCTTCTCCTTAATAATGGTGGTAAAGGTTGACCATTCAGTCTTTTAGTGTTTTCTCATATATTTCCTTGTGGTGCTCAAGAGAATGGACACTGTCTTCTTGAGAAAGAAGGAACACCATGCTTACCTCAAAAATTCCAGCTGTGCCGGAGCATGAAGAATGATGAAGAGCAATTCAAGGTCATAGACCCTACCCTCTGAGAGCAGACTATTATCTAAAGCCTCTTTGGTGGTTGCCCTCCTCCAGAGTTCCAGAAACATACCTAGTTGGACCGTCAAGTGGCTCTCAACAGTGCTTGACCGTAGAGTGAACTAGGAATCTTTACAACTTACAAAAGTTGGCTCATTAGAGAAAATACATTGATCTGACTTCCAGTGATCCACTGCAACCTCATTCTTTGATCAACTACAATAATGTCTCACTTGTTTTCTACTGTGGCAAAATAACTCTTTATGAAACTTTGGAGCCAAGTTCCATAACTTTCTGGAGTGACACCTGGTCCAATGACCGCCTCTCAGGAGAGAATGCTCTGCCTAGGGGATGTGATCTGCCTTTGCGAACATTTTGGGTATAGTTTTTTGTAGTTTAGCACAGGTCTTTTCAGATCTTTCACTTCCCAGCTTGGGTGAGTGCTCGCAAGACAAAAGAGACATGGCGACGGGAACACTATCTTGACACAAAGCCTTGGCATGCAGTCATGGGAGCATTCGTCTCACATTCACATATGTCTTCTATGCCCTGTTATGCAGTCTTGATAGGTTTTTTTTAACAGATTCTCATATTCTTTTACCTGGAAATAATAGATCAATAGAGATTTCCTTCACATTCATCCAAGGAGAAGATTCACATCAATGATATCTATTCCCCTACCTGTTAAAATAGTTGAAGTACCTGACAATCTTTCTAAGCTGTGTTGGGCCTTAATTTACTTTTCAGTATTTAAATATTTTCAGTACCTATTTGCCAGACATATTACTTATTGAGAAGCCCATGATGTGTAGCATAATATTCACATGTATTGAACTAGGATATGTTTATATTTTTTTAGATGAAATACTAAAGCACCGCAAGCTTAGAATCTACCTAATGATAGGATCTCAAATAGTTGGTGCAGAGGAAATGCCAGCAGGACACAGTTATCATTCTATTTCATGTGAAAATAATTATGTAGTATTTGTGGTTATTATAAGAAAAAGACTTGTAAGAAAAATATATTGTAGGTTCATATTTATTTAGTATGTATGCTTTATATTGTATTGTCTTTTAAATTTGTTGTTAGTGTATTTATGAAAGCACACTACATTAGCCCAAAATTAAAAGATACATTTGATACCTAGATGTAGCGTAGTCTTACTAGTTATTTTACAATTGTTTCATAATATTTTTAGGTTATTCTGTTCTTCCCTCTTTTTTTTCTCTCTGATGCAGTCTGCCTTTAGATCATAAAATGATAATTTTACCGCAAAATATCCGATATTTGGAGATTTTTTTCTCTTTAATGTGTAACACCAGAATGGGCAAAAAAAAAATTTTCCTCATATGGCCAGGGTAAAGAGAAACAGATTGGGTTGTATTGTTACTTGTCAGATGTGAAGAGATAATAAAGGATGCAGAACGAATATCCAAGATTTTCGGCGTTGATGTAGGCATAGAAAAAGAACTTTAAGTGGACAGTCCTATTTAAGTACAAAAGACCTTCAGCTGCTGGTGCCATGGTCTACCCAATTACATATGCTCCCAACTCAAGCATCAGAATGTTATATTAATATAGTTTTTTTCTTTTCTCCCGGAACAGGTAATATTCCCCAGCATTGATGAAGAGAATGGTTCTTGGAATACAAAACAAATGAAACCTGGTGATTATGTATCTGTGCGTATCACCGATGCCAACTCACAGGTTCTCAAAGGTGTGCCACTCAAGATAACTTCTCTTACGGAGTTTTCAGGCACGCATAAATAAAAGCCAAGACCATTTGTGAATGGCTTTACATCACAGGCTCCCTTTTCTATTAAAGGCTAAGATGGTGCCTTCTTACGAAGGACTTTGGTTGTGGCCAGTGTGACTGCTACCCTGAGTGAATGCACTTTCTAACCTCAGACTGTGGCAGGTCACAAACCTTCGACCTGCTGAATCAAAGTCAGGAGTGTTACCGCTCGGTCAGGGTGGCCAACCAAGAGCATTAGTATAGTAATTAAAGTTTGTATACATTTGATGTGTTTCAAATGCCCATATGTGTGTCGGTTTGTTTATATTTTTCCTCTCCTTTTACATTATGCGATAATATCTGCTTATGGGAATTCATGAAAACTAAGAACCTCTGAATCTAATGAATGAGGTTTTTTTTCTATTCTCTCAACCCCCAAACAGATATGTGAAGTCTTTAATTTTTTTTTAATAAATAAGCATAGTGTAACTCTACAATGTGAAGAAAATTTGGGTCATATGTAGTTGCGCAAAGTATCAGTTGGAAATATCTTTCCAACAAAGGATTGTGAATCCCAGGATGATTCTATTGTAGAATGGGTTATAGTTTGTTTTTAAATTTAAAAGTTGGATAAACAGTACTCAGATCAAACAGGAACAAGGTGCAGGTATTTTGGTGAATACTGTAGCACTATGTTTTTGGCAACCCTGGTTGTCTTCCATTTTTGAGTGCTAGGATGTAGAGGGGAAAGGGCGATGGGTGAATCCAGTTTACTTTAGGGTTTTGTTACTTCAACTAGTCTTTTAACCTGTCTTTTTCTACTGTGTATCATTCTCTTATTGCTGTCTTGCCCTTAAACTTCAGCATTTTCTTCGTCTCATTCTTTTCTTGGTCCCCAGGCCTGTTGAGGGCAATTTTCTTGCCTGCCTCGATGTTACACTTAAAAAACAAAAAAAGCCCCCATATATGATATTATTATTCCAATGTGATGAGAATGAATGGCATAACACCAAATGAAAGAAAAGGGACACAAAAACATAGGATGTAGAAGAGTATTTTGAGTAACAGTAAGACCCCATATATACTGTGCTGGTAGAGAGGAGAAACAGCAAAATACGCGTAAGTAATGAAATATATCATTGAACCCCTCTGCCAGAGATGCCTTAAATATGTCTCTACTAGGGATGTTCCAGTGATTCTAAAGGTATCATGGAAAATGAAGATGGAACGTCTTTGATCATTGACATGGCGCCGGCCAAATATATATGAGAGATATAAATCCAATAGCCCTTGTCTTGGAGCAAGGTTTTATATGCAAAACATCACAAGAATATTAAGGAGCTGTGACTGGTGAGACACTAAGGTCTCTTTAATTATTTCTACCCTTAATGAGTCTTCCTGGAGTCTTCTTCTTCTTCTTCGTCTACATCTTTTCCCACTTTTATGTGGGCCATATTTTGTTTTTGGCAAAATTTTTATGGCCGGATGCCCTTCCTGCCACCAACCCTCCCCATCTCCCCGGGCTTGGGACTGGCACCAAGTTGAGGCTGGCTTGCCCCCCTCAGTGGCTGGGTTAATGAGTCTTCCTGGAGTATATTTTGCATAAAAATTGTATAGAAGCAGGTAAACAAAAATAGCTACATAAGAAAAAGAGAAGTGTCTAAACAGACATTGGTAGATTTATCTCATTAAGGACGACTGAGTATATGCCGCTGGGAAGATCTGTTCAAGGGGTAAATCCCAAAAAACTCTAGAAGAAAAAAAGGCATCATATTGGGCGCTTCTGAAATCATCTAGTTTAAAGGGTGTGATGCTACAAGCTGACTGGATTTCTTGATGCAGGTACAAATGACAGGTTGCAAACTGCCCTATTTAATTGCTCTCTAAAATTAATAGCTTTAAGAAGCATGAAAACAGGATGACATTGAGTAATCGAGCCCAGAGCACATTTTAGACTTTTTGAGTAATAGTACAGTGTTACCCCGGTTATTCGTGCTTCTTGGTTCGCGTTCTTGCTCTGTCGCGTTTTTTTTTTTTTTTATAAATTATTATTTTATTTTATGGGTGTACGCAAAAATATTAAAATATTGAAAAAAAACATTTTCAGTATATTCATTTTTTTTTTAAATTTACGTTGCGTGCTGTTATTTATAATGTAAAGGGTGTTTTTTTAACAGTGCAGGGAGGGTTTATACAGTTCGTAAACGAAAAAATAATTGTAAATGAGTATGTGTGTCACGTCATTATCACCTCATTCACCGTAATTTTATCTATCACTTTCATAAAAATTTACGTTGCTTGCTGTTATTTATAATGTAAAGGGTGTTTCTTTAACAGTGCAGGGAGGGTTTATACAGTACGTAAACGAAAAAATAATTGTAAATGAGTATGTATGTCACGTCATTATCACCTCATTCACCATAATTTTATCTATCACTTTCGTAAAGATTTATGTTGCTTGCTGTTATTTATAATGTAAAGGGTGTTTTTTTAACAGTGCAGGGAGGGTTTATACAGTACGTAAACGAAAAAATAATTGGAAATGAGTATGTATGTCACGTCATTATCACCTCATTCACCGTAAAATTATCTATCACTTTCATAAAAATTTACGTTGCTTGCTGTTATTTATAATGTAAAGGGTGTTTTTTTTAACAGTGCAGGGAGGGTTTATACAGTACGTAAACGAAAAAGTAATTGTAAATGAGTATGTATGTCACGTCATTATCACCTCATTCACTGTAATTTTATCTATCACTTTCATAAAAATTTACGTTGCTTGCTGTTATTTATAAAGTAAAGGGTGTTTTTTTAACAGTGCAGGGAGGGTTTATACAGTACGTAAACGAAAAAATAATTGTAAATAAGTATGTATGTCACGTCATTATCACCTCATTCACCGTAATTTTATCTATCACTTTCATAAAAATTTACGTTGCTTGCTGTTATTTATAATGTAAAGGGTGTTTTTTCAACAGTGCAGGGAGGGTTTATACAGTACGTAAACAAAAAAATAATTGTAAATGAGTATGTATATCACGTCATCATCACATTCACGGTAAGTTTTCCTATCACTTTCATAAAAATTTACGTTGCTTGCTGTTATCTATAATGTTAAGGGCGTTTTTTTTAACAGTGCAGGGAGGGTTTATACAGTACGTAAACGAAAAATTAATTGTAAATGATATGTATGTCACGTCATTATCACCTCATTCACTGTAATTTTATCTATCACTTTCATAAAAATTTACGTTGCTTGTTGTTATTTATAATGTAAAGGGTGTATTTTTAACAGTGCAGGGAGGGTTTATACTGTGTAAACGTAAAAATATATTAAAATATCTATGTACATATAGGTGGATCCTACTTCGCGGATTTCCTGGTTCGCGGCGGGTCCCGGAACCGAACTACCCCGATAAGTGAGGCACTACTGTAATCATAATTAAGCACCTTAGACTTAACCTTGTCAAAAACCTAAATTGAAGAAGAACCACGCATATGTGATACCAGTGTTTTATATGAAGACACGAAAATTATCTCTTGTAATGTTGTCAGACTTCAGAAATGAGATCAAATTGGTATTTGATATGGACATCAACTGTGCAGCAAAATTGGCTATTTCTAGTTATTGAGGTTTCCAAGAGAGCTTAGTTGATGTGTTAATTTCCAATTGTTAAAATGGGATAACTGTATATTTCCAATAAAAATTTAGTTGTGAGATTTTGTTGGAATTTCACTAAAGAAGCAGATGGGACTTGGATATATCAGATATTATATGTGATTAGTTGATGTGCTGGCTCCCTTTTAATGAAATGGAGTAGCTATATGTGGTGCAAAAATTCAATTGTGAGGTTTTGTTGTAATTTTACTAGGGAAGTTGGTAATAGTTTCATATACAGTTATCCCTCATCTATTGCGGGGGTACAGTTCCGGGACTGGCCGTGATAGGTGAAAAAGCACAAAGTAGGAGCACCATATTATATATATATATATATATATATATATATATATATATATATATATATATATATATATATATATATATATATATATATATATATTTTTTTTTTTTTTTTTTTTTTTTTTTTTTTTGTGTGACACCAGGACGGACCAAAAATAATAAAATAAAACAGCCTTTATCGGGCCTAGCCATGAAGAATACAGAAAGTAAAGAGAAACAGAGATGGAGAGTGTAATGACCTGTCAGATGTGAAGGGATTACAAAAGATTTGTAATGAATATCCAATAAAAAAAATTCTCTGCTGGGTTTTAATATACCTCTGCATTACGTTCATGATGTCTATTCCAAAAATTCTTCTTAGATATTATTATTATTGGCGACAATAATTTTCCTTTGATAATGATTGTGGAGATTACTATTATTATTATTATTACGAATTTGTCATTAAACCATTATTTTTATAATAAATTCTCTCTCTCTCTCTCTCTTTCTGTAATTACCTAATTGTGTTTACGGGAAAGAGCCCAAAGCTCGTATCTTCCCGTCTCTTGATCGCTTCCATTTTCTACTTAGTGATACTTATCATACCTGTCCATAAAACTATGGATTGAGATAGCATTAACTACCTCCTCGCTTAGCGAATTCCAATTATCAACTACTCCTACACTGAAAAAGTATTTCCTTACATCCTGCAGAGAAGTTTTCTTACGAAGCTTCCAACTATGACCTCTAGTTCTAGAGCCAGCTATATCAAAATATCGATCCCTATCCACTCTATCATAATCATGAAGGAATTTAAGGACTGTCACCATATCCCCCCTCACTCTTCTAGCTTCCAGTGATGGTAAGTTTAATTCCCTCAGCCTCTCATCATAAGTGAGATTGCGTATTTCTGGCACCAGTTTCGTGGCATGTCTTTGAACTTTTTCAAGCTTAGCTGTGATTACCTAATTGTGCTTACGGGAAAGAGCCCAAAGCTCGTATCTTCCCGTCTCCTGATCGGTTCCGTTTTTAGACTTAGTGATACTTATCATACCTGTCCTTAAAACTATGGATTGAGGTAGCATTAACTACCTCCTCACTTAGCGAATTCCAATTATCAACTACTCTTACACTGAAAAAGTATTTCCTTACATCCTGCAAACAAGTTTTCTTCCGAAGCTTCAAACTATGACCTCTAGTTCTAGAGCCAGCCATATCGAAATATCGATCCCTATCCACTCTATCATAACCATGAAGGAATTTAAAGACTGTCACCATATCCCCCCTTACTCTTCTAGCTTCGAGTGATGGCAAGTCTAATTCCCTCAGCCTCTCATCATAACCGAGATTGCGTATTTCTGGCACCAGTTTCGTGGCATGTCTTTGAACTTTTTCAAGCTTAGCTATGTGCTTTTTCAAGTGCAGATTCCAAAAGGGGGCTGCATATTCGAGTTTTGGCCTCACATAGGTTACATAAATATTTCTGAACATTTCCTTGTCCATGTGCCTGAAGGCTACCCTTACATTTGATAAGAATGCATATGCTGCCCTTACTACGCCATTTATATGTATTTCTGGAGACAAATCTGCCAATATGTTTACTCCTAGATCTCTCTCATTTTCTGTCTCCTGAAGTTGTACTCCAGCCACCGAGTAGTCAAGCTTGGGCCTTCTTGCACTTGTACCCATTCTCATTACCTTACATTTTGAGGTATTGAATTTCATTAGCCACTTTTCTGACCACTCATGCAGACTATTTAGATCCTCCTGAAGTTCTCTACCATTGTTCTCGTTTTTTACTTTCTTCACAATCTTTGCATCATCTGCTAACATATTCATGAATGAATTTACAGACTCTGGTAGGTCATTTACATATACAAGGAACAAAAGTGGCCCTAAAACTGAACCCTGTGGAACTCCACTACTAACTCTTCTCCATTCAGACACTGAGTGTCTTACGCTAACCCTCTGTTCCCTTCCTTCTAAGTAAGTTTTTATCCATTCCAAGACATTTCCACCTATTCTAGCCATTGATTGCAGCTTCCTAATAAGTCTCCCATGTGGAACAGTGTCAAATGCTTTCTGGAAGTCTAGGAATATGCAATCTGCCCAGCCCTCTCTTTCCTGTAAGATTTGGCTTACCTCATCATAAAATTCTAATAAGTTTGTTACTGTTGATCTTCCTTCTCTGAAGCCATGTTGCCTCACTGACAAAAAGTTGAAGGATTCCAAGTGAAGAGAGATATGTTTCCTTAGTAGTTTCTCCATAAGTTTGCAAACTATGCTGGTCAAGGAAACTGGTCTATAGTTCAGAGCCGTATCCCTCCTTCCCTTTTTGAAGATAGGTATCACATTTGCTTGTTTCCAGCATCTTGGAATCTCCCCCGACTCCAATGACTCCTTAAATATGATACTTAGTGCCACTGATATTGTGTTTGCGCATTTTTTAAGCACATGAGGGGATATGTCATCAGGACCTGTAGGTTTATGAACATCTAAATCCATCAGCGCTTTGCATACCTCTGTGGCTGTAAGGTTGATGTTCTCTAATACCGGCCCTTGAGCTTCTATCACTGCAATCTGAGGGGGTGGGGTATTTTCTACTGTAAATACTGACTGAAACTCCTTGTTCAATTCTTTGCAGATCTCTTCGTCCGTCTCAGTGATGCTTCCATCCGCTCTCTTTAGCCTTAAAACCTGTTCTTTTACCTTCAGTTTTCCTCTGATAAAGCTGTGGAAAAGCTTGGGATTTTCTTTAGCCTTCCTGGTGATGTCCCTCTCATAATCTTTCTCTGCCTCTCTCCTTTTACTTAGGTAGTCATTTCTTGCTCTTTTGTAGGTTTGCCAGGCATTTATGTTTTTTCTCCTCCTATACCTTTTCCAGCATTTGTCTCTCCACTCCTTAGCTCTTTTACACCCATTCTCGAACCATTTCTCTCTGGCATGAATTACACCTACTTTGGTGACAGGTATGCAGCAATCTACTATCTACCCATATTTCTCACAAAAGATGTCATACATTTCTTGTACAGATTTGTTGTAAAATAAGGTTCTCCAGTCAATAACTGCAAAAAGCTCATTCATTTTGATGTAATCTCCTTTCTGATAGTTCCTCCTCATGTCCTCAGTGCCTCTACTCTCAGGAAGAATGTCTTCAATGATATACTCCATCAACAACACACAGTGGTCACTCTTTCCAATTGGTGGTTCATACTCAATATTTTCAATATCCAACACATTATCTGTGAACACCAGATCAAGTAGTGATGGCTCATCCCCACCCCTGGCTCTTGTTGGTTCCATTACATGTTGGTGTAGGAAATTCCCTTGTACGCAATCTAGGAATCTTGCCCCAAAGGAGTCCTCACCACTGTGTGGGTCAAGATTTATCCAATCTATCTCTTTATGATTAAAGTCTCCCATAATCAAAATCCTACCTTTTTTCTCCCGCGCCATGTTAACAACTGAGTTTATGACTTCAATCGTACCTATATGACTTTCCTCATAAATTTCAAGCCTATTTTGGTTCCTTGGTGGGTTGTATACAACAGTTATTATAATGCTCTCTGACCCAGTATTTATGCGAGCAACAAGAAATTCCCTGAACTCACTTTCTATAGCCAAGTTTATCTCTTCAACTTGAATCCTCTCACTTATGAGCAGTGCTATCCCTCCACCAGTCCTCTCAGATCTTTCGACCCTTAGTATTCTGAAGCCCTTAGGAAAAACTGTGACACTGTTTATGTCCTCACTCAACTTAGTCTCTGTAATTGCTACTATATCTGCCTTACTGTTGTGAATCCTATCTTTTAATTCTACTGCCTTACCAGCTAATCCATCAGCATTTGTGTATAACAATCTTAATGAGGCCCCATCCCCTGATCTTCTGTCATTATCTTCTTTATCTCCCCTTTGTCTGGAAGTATTCCGTAACGAAAATTTTTCTTCTCTTCTTCATTTCTTTCATCATTTAACCTTCTTGCCTCTTGCAACAAGTTTTTGATCTTTCCCATCTCTTCCTGTGTTCTGTATCGTCTAATGAACACTTCTTTGCATTCTTGAAGGTCTTTTAGACTTTTTTTTCTCAACAATATTTCCCTACATGTCTCCCCTCTCTCAAAGGTTACTTTTGTTGGTCTCGGCTTTCCTTCCCTCGAATATTTACCTAGTTGGTGTATGTTTACAATATCCTCAGGACCACATACTACTCCAAGCTTTCTTATCAGGTCTACAACGTTAGCTTTATTTTCTTCAAGTCTCCCCTGCCATGTTGGCTCCTGGGATTCACTTATGCCTGAGATTACCACTGTCTTCTCCTTATCAAGTGCCTGTCTGATGAGTGGGTTTGCCCTTTCCATCACAACGTCTTTCATTTTTTCGATTACTGTCTCTTTATAGTCAACTGTTTGTATGTTTTCCAGTGCCACCACCTTTACAGCCTCTTTTACTGCCACATTCCCCTTTAGTGCATCAGCAAAGGACGTTTTCATGGCATCATTTTCCATATTCAGCTCCTGGAACTCTTTTCTGAACTGTTCAATGTTTTCCTTAATCTGAACATTCCAAGCAGCAATCTCGTCTCTCTCAGAAGATAGCAGTGAACTAACATCTAATTCCTTTAGGTTGTCATTTAGCTGTTTGTTTTTATCTTCTTGATTAGAAATTCTAGATTCTAGTCGACTCTTTTCCCCTTCCAGTTTCTTTATTCTTTTTTCTAGTTCCTTTCTCTCCTGCCCTTGTGCTTTATTTGCTTCCTCCAAAGATCTTATTTGTTCTCTGAGTGTTTCATTCTCTTTCATTTCTCCATCCATATTCCGAATTTTATCATCAAGGCTTGTAACCATTTCCTCTAACTTCTTGATTCTCTGTTTAAGTCCTCTGATGACTACCCCTTCTCCCGACCCATGGGTGGGAGAGGTTTGGGACAGAGATGGCTTCATTTTTATGTTCTCCCTCTCACAGAATATAGAAAGAAGACGAGAAAGAGGAAAAAAAAAAAAAGAGAAAAACTTCTAATTTACCTTCACACAGAATTTTTATATCTCCATATAAGTGCTATTTAGTGACTCAGTTTGTCTCCTTTCTGGTAACACACATCTTAACTTAAAACTTGACCATGGTAATTTAAGTATAAAAAGAAAAAGAAAAACAAAAGTCAAACCTGAAGGAAAATTCGAATTTGTGTTCGAGGTGGCACACACCTGTTTCTGTTATATATTCTTCCTAACTGATAAACTGCCTTGCTAACCAAGATATGTTATCACGGGATTTAGACTTTACATTTAACTCAATATATATACAAAATAACAAAATAGCAAACGAGAAAGCTAAAAGAAAAGCAAAAAAAAATGAAGAAAATAGGACTGCTGTACTACTTGGCAACTTAACTCAGTACTGTTGACAGGTGGGTATTTGGTAATTTTTTTTTTCTTTTATTGTTCAATTTTTTCGTGTATCAAACTAACTAACTAGTTAATATAAATGGGAAGGATACTGTTTTTAACAATATATAGAACCACAGGATCAGGTAAAACGGCTTAAGAGCTTTCCCCAGTTTACACAAAAAATTAGGTAATGTGGTGTGAGGCTCCACGTCTGGCAACTCTTCTAGATTTCCCTCAAGGCAGAAACTGGACGGCAGCTTCTCTCTCTTCCTCACGAAAAAGTTCTCAATTTTTTTCCTTTAATATGAACAGTCTCGTCTTACAACAAATATTAGTTTTTGTACTCACAATACTCTGCAGGATTTCAGATTTTTGGAAATTATGGTAAAGTTTTCCACTAAGCACTTTAGTCACTCGAAACAGTTTAAAATTTAAGAGGAGCAATTCCGTGTGTCACTGAACGCGCGGAGTATGTATGTGTGCTTTTTCAAGTGTGGATTCCGAAAGGGGGCTGCATATTCGAGTTTTGGCCTCACATAGCTTACATAAATATTTCTGAACATTTTCTTGTCCATGTGCCTGAAGGCTACCCTTACATTTGATAAGAATGCATATGCTGCCCTTACTATGCCATTTATATGTATTTCTGGAGACAAATCTGCCAGTATGTTTACTCCTAGATCTCTCTCATTTTCTGTCTCTTGAAGTTGTACTCCAGCCACTGAGTAGTCAAGCTTGGGCCTTCTTGCACTTGTACCCATTCTCATTACCTTACATTTTGAAGTATTGAATTTTATTAGCCACTTTTCTGACCACTCATGCAGACTATTTAGATCTTCCTGAAGTTCTCTACCATTGTTCTCGTTTTTTACTTTCTTCACAATCTTTGTATCATCTGCAAACATATTCATGAATGAATTTACACACTCTGGTAGGTCATTTACATATACAAGGAACAAAAGTGGCCCTAAAACTGAGCCCTGTGGAACTCCACTACTAACTCTTCTCCATTCAGCCACTGAGTTTCTTACTCTAACCCTCTGTTCCCTTCCTTCTAAGTAAGTTTTTATCCATTCCAAGACATTTCCACCTATTCTAGCCATTGCTTGCAGCTTCCTAATAAGTCTCCCATGTGGAACAGTGTCACACGCTTTCTGGAAGTCTAGGAATATGCAATCTGCCCAGCCCTCTCTTTCCTGTAAGATTTGGCTTACCTCATCATAAGATTCTAATAAGTTTGTTACTGTTGATCTACCTTCTCTGAAGCCATGTTGCCTCACTGACAAAAAGTTGAAGGATTCCAAGTGAAGAGAGGTATGTTTCCTTAGTAGTTTCTCCATAACTTTGCAAACTATGCTGGTCAAGGAAACTGGTCTATAGTTCAGAGCCATATCCATCCTTCCCTTTTTGAAGATAGGTATCACATTTGCTTGTTTCCAGCATCTTGGAATCTCTCCTGACTCCAGTGAATTTTTAAATATGATACCCAGTGCCACTGGTATTGAGTTTGCGCAATTTTTAAGTGCATGAGGGGATATGTCATCAGGACCTGTAGCTTTATGAACATCTAAATCCATCAGCGCTTTGCATACCTCTGTGGCTGTAAGGTTGATGTTCTCTAATACCAGCCCTTGAGCTTCTATCTCTGCAATCTGAGGGGGTGGGGTATTTTCTACTGTAAATACTGACTAAAACTCCTTGTTCAATTCTTTGCAGATCTCTTCATCCGTCTCAGTGATGCTTCCATCCGCTCTCTTTAGCCTTAATACCTGTTCTTTTACCTTCAGTTTTCCTCCAATAAAGCTGTGGAAAAGCTTGGGATCTTCTTTAGCCTTCCTGGTGAAGTCCCTCTCATAGACTCTCTCTGCCTCTCTCCTTTTACTTAGGTAGTCATTTCTTGCTCTTTTGTAGGTTTGCCAGGCATTTATGTTTTTTCTCCTCCTATACCTTTTCCAGCATTTGTCTCTCCACTCCTTAGCTCTTTTACACTCATTATCGAACCATTTCTCTCTGGCATGAATTACACCTACTTTGGTGACAGGTATGCAGCAATCTACTATCTTCCCATATTTCTCACAAAAGATGTCATACATTTCTTGTACAGATTTGTTGTAAAATAAGGTTCTCCAGTCAATAACTGCAAAAAGCTCATTCATTTTTATGTAATCTCCTTTCGGGTAGTTCCTCCTCATGTTCTCAGTGCCTCTACTCTCAGGCAGAATATTTTCAATTATATACTCCATCAAAAACACACAGTGGTCACTCTTTCCAATTGGTGGATCATACTCATTTTTTTCAATATCCAACACATTTTCTGTGAATACTAGATCAAGTAGTGATGGCTCATCCCCACCCATGACCCTCGTTTGTTCCATTACATGTTGGTGTAGGAAATTCCCTTGTACACAATCTAGGAATCTTGCCCCGAATGAGTACTCACCACTGTGTGGGTCAAGATTTATCCAATCTATCTCTTTATGATTAAAATCTCCCATAATCAAAATCCTACATTTTCTCTCCCATGCCATGTTAACAGCTGAGTTTATGAGTTCAATAGTACCTATATGACTTTCCTCATAAACTTCTAGCCTATTCTGGTTCCTTGGTGGGTTATATACAGCAGTTATTATAATGCTCTCTGACCCAGTATTTATGCGAGCAACAAGAAATTCCTTGAACTCACTTTCTATAGCCAACTTTATTTCTTCAACTTGAATCCTTTCACTTATGAGCAGTGCTATCTCTCCACCAGTCCTCTCAGATCTTTCAACCCTTAATATTCTAAAGCCCTTAGGAAAAACTGTGACACTGTTTATGTCCTCACTCAACTTAGTCTCTGTAATTGCTACTATATCAGCCTTACTGTTGTGAATCCTATCTTTTAATTCTACTGCCTTACCAGCTAATCCATCAGCATTTGTGTATAACAATCTTAATGAGGTCCCATCCCCTAATCTTCTGTCATTATCTTCTTTATCTTCCCTTCGTCTGGAAGAACTCTGAAATGAAAATTTTTCTTCTCTTCTTCATTTCTCTCCTCATTTAACCTTCTTGCCTCTTCCAACAAGTTTTTGATCTTTCTCATCTCTTCCTGTGTTCTGCATCGTCTAATGAACACTTCTTTGAATTCTTGAAGGTCTTTTAGACTTTTTTTCTCAACAATATTTCCCTACATGTTTCCCCTCTCTCAAAGGTTACTTTTGTTGGTTTCGGCTTTCCTTCCCTTGAATATTTGCCTAGTTGGTGTATGTTTGCAATATCCTCAGGACCACAAACTACTCCAAGCTTTCATATCAGGTCTACAACCCTAGCTTTATTTTCTTCAAGTCTCCCCTGCCATGTTGGCTCCTAGGATTCACTTATGCCTGAAGTTACCACTGTCTTCTCTTTATAAAGTGCCTGTTTGATCAGTGGGTTTGCCCTTTCCATCACAACGTCTTTCATTTTTTCGATTACTGTCTCTTTATAGTCAACTGTTCGTGTGTTTTCCAGTGCCACCACCTTTACAGCCTCTTTTACTGCCACATTCCCCATTTGTGCATCAGCAAAGGAAGTTTTCATGGTATCATTTTCCATATTCAGCTCCTGGAACTCTTTTCTAAACTGCTCAATGTTTTCCTTAATCTGGACATTCCAAGCAGCAATCTCGTCTCTCTCAGAAGAGAGCAGTGAAATAACATCTAATTTATTTAGGTTGTCATTTAGCTGTTTGTTTTTATCTTCTTGTTTAGAAATTCTGGTCTCTAGTTGACTCTTTTCCCCTTCCAGCTTCTTTATTCGTTTTTCTAGTTCTTTTCTCTCCTGCCCTTGTGCTTTATTTGCTTCCTCCAAATATCGTATTTCCTCTCTGAGTGTTTCATTCTCTTTCATTTCTCTATCCATATTCCGAATTTTATCATCAAGGCTTATAACCATTGCCCCTAAATCCTTGATTTTCTGTTTTAGTCTCCTAATAGCTACCCCTCCTCCCGACCCATGGGTGGGAGAGGTTTGGGACAGAGATGGCCTCCTTTTTATGTTCTCCCTCTCACAGAATATAGAAAGAAGAAGAGAAAGAGAAAAAAAAAGAGAGAAAAACTTTTATTTAAGCTTCACACAGAATTTTTATATCTCCATATAAGTGCTATTTAGTGACTCAGTTTATCTCTTTTCTGGTAACACACATCTTAACTTAAAAATTTGACTATGGTAATTTGAGGATAAAAAGAAAAAGAAAAAAAATGCAACAAAAAAGTCAAACCTGAAGGATAATTTTAAATTGTGTCTGAGGAGACACCCACCTGTTTAAGCTATATTCTTCTTAACTGATAAACTCACTTGCTAACCAAGATATGTTGTCACAGGATCAGACTTTACATTTAACTCATTATATATGCAAAATAAAAAAAAATATTAAAAGAGAAAGCTAAAAGAAAAGAAAAAAAAAATGAAGAAAATAAGACAGCTGTACTACTTGGCAACTTAACTCAGTACTGTTGCCAGGTGGATATTTGGTATTTATTTAATTATTCAATTATTTCGTGTATTAAACTAGCTATCAAATTAATATAAATGGGAAGGATACTGATTTTAACAATATATGGAACCACAGGAACGGCTTAATAGCTCTCCCCAATTTACACAAAAAATTAGGTAATGTGATGTGATGGCTTCACCTCTGGCAACTCTTTTAAGTTTCCTTCAAGGCAGAACAGAACAGCAGCTTCTCTCTCCCCTCACGAAAATTTTCTAAAGTTTTCCTTTAATATTTTGGACAGTCTCGTCATACAACAAATATAAGTTTTTTACTCACAATACTCTGCAGGATTTCTTATTTAGAGAAATTATGTGTGATTTATGCACTATAGTCTTAGTCACTCAAAAACACAAGGAAAAGTTTAAGAGATACTGAATACTTGTCTACTGAATACATGTGTGTGTGCGTGTGTCAAACAGCAAACAAACTTTCGATATAATATCGTCAGGGAAATAGTGTGTAGAGAATATATATATATATATATATATATATATATATATATATATATATATATATATATATATATATATATATATATATATATATATATATATATATATATATATATATGTATATGTATATGTATATGTATATGTATATGTATATGTATATATAAATATATATATATATATATATATATATATATATATATATATATATATATATATATATATATATATATATATATATATATATATATATATATATATATATATATATATATATATATATATATATATATATATATATATATATATATATATATATATATATATATATATATATATATATCTATGTATGTATGTATGTATGTATGTATGTATGTATGTATGTATGTATGTATGTATGTATGTATGTATGTGATTACCTAATTGTGATTACCTAATTGTGTTTACGGGAAAGAGCCCAAAGCTCGTATCTTCCCGTCTCCTGATCGGTTCCATTTTTAGACTTAGTGATACTTATCATACCTGTCCTTAAAACTATGGATTGAGGTAGCATTAACTACCTCCTCGCTTAGCGAATTCCAATTATCAACTACTCTTACACTGAAAAAGTATTTCCTTACATCCTGCAAACAAGTTTTCTTCCGAAGCTTCAAACTATGACCTCTAGTTCTAGAGCCAGCCATATCGAAATATCGATCCCTATCCACTCTATCATAACCATGAAGGAATTTAAAGACTGTCACCATATCCCCCCTTACTCTTCTAGCTTCGAGTGATGGCAAGTCTAATTCCCTCAGCCTCTCATCATAACCGAGATTGCGTATTTCTGGCACCAGTTTCGTGGCATGTCTTTGAACTTTTTCAAGCTTAGCTATGTGCTTTTTCAAGTATGTATGTATGTATGTATGTATGTATGTATGTATGTATGTATGTATGTATGTATTTATGTGATTACCTAATTGTGATTACCTAATTGTGTTTACGGGAAAGAGCCCAAAGCTCGTATCTTCCCGTCTCCTGATCGGTTCCATTTTTAGACTTAGTGATACTTATCATACCTGTCCTTAAAACTATGGATTGAGGTAGCATTAACTACCTCCTCGCTTAGCGAATTCCAATTATCAACTACTCTTACACTGAAAAAGTATTTCCTTACATCCTGCAAACAAGTTTTCTTCCGAAGCTTCAAACTATGACCTCTAGTTCTAGAGCCAGCCATATCGAAATATCGATCCCTATCCACTCTATCATAACCATGAAGGAATTTAAAGACTGTCACCATATCCCCCCTTACTCTTCTAGCTTCGAGTGATGGCAAGTCTAATTCCCTCAGCCTCTCATCATAACCGAGATTGCGTATTTCTGGCACCAGTTTCGTGGCATGTCTTTGAACTTTTTCAAGCTTAGCTATGTGCTTTTTCAAGTGCGGATTCCAAAAGGGGGCTGCATATTCGAGTTTTGGCCTCACATAGGTTACATAAATATTTCTGAACATTTCCTTGTCCATGTGCCTGAAGGCTACCCTTACATTTGATAAGAATGCATATGCTGCCCTTACTACGCCATTTATATGTATTTCTGGAGACAAATCTGCCAATATGTTTACTCCTAGATCTCTCTCATTTTCTGTCTCCTGAAGTTGTACTCCAGCCACCGAGTAGTCAAGCTTGGGCCTTCTTGCACTTGTACCCATTCTCATTACCTTACATTTTGAGGTATTGAATTTCATTAGCCACTTTTCTGACCACTCATGCAGATTATTTAGATCCTCCTGAAGTTCTCTACCATTGTTCTCGTTTTTTACTTTCTTCACAATCTTTGCATCATCTGCAAACATATTCATGAATGAATTTACAGACTCTGGTAGGTCATTTACATATACAAGGAACAAAAGTGGCCCTAAAACTGAACCCTGTGGAACTCCACTACTAACTCTTCTCCATTCAGACACTGAGTGTCTTACTCTAACCCTCTGTTCCCTTCCTTCTAAGTAAGTTTTTATCCATTCCAAGACATTTCCACCTATTCTAGCCATTGATTGCAGCTTCCTAATAAGTCTCCCATGTGGAACAGTGTCAAACGCTTTCTGGAAGTCTAGGAATATGCAATCTGCCCAGCCCTCTCTTTCCTGTAAGATTTGGCTTACCTCATCATAAAATTCTAATAAGTTTGTTACTGTTGATCTTCCTTCTCTGAAGCCATGTTGCCTCACTGACAAAAAGTTGAAGGATTCCAAGTGAAGAGAGATATGTTTCCTTAGTAGTTTCTCCATAAGTTTGCAAACTATGCTGGTCAAGGAAACTGGTCTATAGTTCAGAGCCGTATCCCTCCTTCCCTTTTTGAAGATAGGTATCACATTTGCTTGTTTCCAGCATCTTGGAATCTCCCCCGACTCCAATGACTCCTTAAATATGATACTTATGTATGTATGTATGTATGTATGTATGTATGTATGTATGTATGTATGTATGTATGTATGTATGTATGTATGTATGTATGTATGTATGTATGTATGTGATTACCTAATTGTGATTACCTAATTGTGTTTACGGGAAAGAGCCCAAAGCTCGTATCTTCCCGTCTCCTGATCGGTTCCATTTTTAGACTTAGTGATACTTATCATACCTGTCCTTAAAACTATGGATTGAGGTAGCATTAACTACCTCCTCGCTTAGCGAATTCCAATTATCAACTACTCTTACACTGAAAAAGTATTTCCTTACATCCTGCAAACAAGTTTTCTTCCGAAGCTTCAAACTATGACCTCTAGTTCTAGAGCCAGCCATATCGAAATATCGATCCCTATCCACTCGAATGTATGTATGTATGTATGTATGTATGTATGTATGTATGTATGTATGTATGTATGTATGTATCTATATATATATATATATATATATATATATATATATATATATATATATATATATATATATATATATATATATATATATATATATATATATATATATATATATATATATATATATATATCCAAATAGCACATTACATATGTGAAAACATGAATCATTTTTTTACCCCGACCGGGACTCGAACCTAGGACTTATGATTACTAAGTCAAGGCGCTACCTCTACACCACAGAAGGTTAAAAGGAACCCAACCTTATAGCTTATATCTGCTATACTTAGGAATGAACGCATTCTAACTGAATGCCACTATGTTCATATTACAGATTCCCCAACCTCACTCGTGGCTTCATTTTAGCATTTAATTCGATTCCCAATCTCAATCGGGCCATGAAATAACCAAATAGCACATTACATATGTGAAAACATGAATCATTTTTTTACCCCGACCGGGACTCGAACCTAGGACTTATGATTACTAAGTCAAGGCGCTACCTCTACACCACAGAAGGTTAAAAGGAACCCAACCTTATAGCTTATATCTGCTATACTTAGGAATGAACGCATTCTAACTGAATGCCACTATGTTCATATTACAGATTCCCCAACCTCACTCGTGGCTTCATTTTAGCATTTAATTCGATTCCCAATCTCAATCGGGCCATGAAATAACCAAATAGCACATTACATATGTGAAAACATGAATCATTTTTTTACCCCGACCGGGACTCGAACCTAGGACTTATGATTACTAAGTCAAGGCGCTACCTCTACACCGGTCGGGGTAAAAAAATGATTCATGTTTTCACATATGTAATGTGCTATTTGGTTATTTCATGGCCCGATTGAGATTGGGAATCGAATTAAATGCTAAAATGAAGCCACGAGTGAGGTTGGGGAATCTGTAATATGAACATAGTGGCATTCAGTTAGAATGCGTTCATTCCTAAGTATAGCAGATATAAGCTATAAGGTTGGGTTCCTTTTAACCTTCTGTGGTGTAGAGGTAGCGCCTTGACTTAGTAATCATAAGTCCTAGGTTCGAGTCCCGGTCGGGGTAAAAAAATGATTCATGTTTTCACATATGTAATGTGCTATTTGGTTATTTCATGGCCCGATTGAGATTGGGAATCGAATTAAATGCTAAAATGAAGCCACGAGTGAGGTTGGGGAATCTGTAATATGAACATAGTGGCATTCAGTTAGAATGCGTTCATTCCTAAGTATAGCAGATATAAGCTATAAGGTTGGGTTCCTTTTAACCTTCTGTGGTGTAGAGGTAGCGCCTTGACTTAGTAATCATAAGTCCTAGGTTCGAGTCCCGGTCGGGGTAAAAAAATGATTCATGTTTTCACATATGTAATGTGCTATTTGGTTATTTCATGGCCCGATTGAGATTGGGAATCGAATTAAATGCTAAAATGAAGCCACGAGTGAGGTTGGGGAATCTGTAATATGAACATAGTGGCATTCAGTTAGAATGCGTTCATTCCTAAGTATAGCAGATATAAGCTATAAGGTTGGGTTCCTTTTAACCTTCTGTGGTGTAGAGGTAGCGCCTTGACTTAGTAATCATAAGTCCTAGGTTCGAGTCCCGGTCGGGGTAAAAAAAATGATTCATGTTTTCACATATGTAATGTGCTATTTGGTTATTTCATGGCCCGATTGAGATTGGGAATCGAATTAAATGCTAAAATGAAGCCACGAGTGAGGTTGGGGAATCTGTAATATGAACATAGTGGCATTCAGTTAGAATGCGTTCATTCCTAAGTATAGCAGATATAAGCTATAAGGTTGGGTTCCTTTTAACCTTCTGTGGTGTAGAGGTAGCGCCTTGACTTAGTAATCATAAGTCCTAGGTTCGAGTCCCGGTCGGGGTAAAAAAAAATGATTCATATATATATATATATATATATATATATATATATATATATATATTTCATTTAAGTTGCCCATGAATACAGGATGATATACGTTTTCTTTGAACATATTGTTCACGTTTTCTTTTTCTCAGCTGACTATTTATGTTAAGATTTGTGCAGATAGACAGAATGATTTTTAGAACCAAGGAATATTAATAATACTATAATCTTGAAAATTATATAAATTAGATACACCCCACATGCCGAAGTTCTCTACATTGGAGACTTCAATATACACCACAGTGAGTGGCTTCATTCTTCTCACACTGATGTGGGATGAAGCGAGGCTCTTGCTTTCTCTATTACTCACGATCTAGAGCAAATTATCAAACATCCTACTCGCGTTCCAGATCGTCACAAACATATTGCAAACACTCTTGACCTATTTTTTACTTCTAACCCTTCAAACTACTCTTATTCTGTGCTTTCCCCTCTTGGTAAATCTACCCACTCTATGATCTTAGTCTCTTCCATTTTCTCTCCCCCACCACCAATCCCTCCTACACAGCACCTCCTTTGGCACTTCGAGCGTACCCAACATGAAAATTTACGTAAATTTCTCTATGACTTCCCATGGGATGACTACTGCTTTCGGTCTCACAACCCTGATCAGGTAGCTCTAAATGTTGCCGAGATCATGAATGTGGGAATGGAGGCATACATCCCCTCTTCTACAAAAACTTTCTCTCCCCCTAAACCTTGGTTTGACTGTGCCTGCTCCATGGCTATCCAGGTTAGGAATCAGGCTCCCCAATCTTACCTAGCCTCTCCTTCCGATTTAACTTGCTCTGCTTTTATCATAGCTAAGAATTGCTGTACTGCTCAGATTCAAAGGTCTAAGGCTTCCTTTATAAGAAGGAAAGTTGATGACCTTGACTCCTCTCCCACTAACAAATGCTTCTGTTTCTTAGCCAAAAACTTCTCCAAAAACTTCTGTAACTCAAGCTTTCCCCCTCTCATTCATTCTGATGGTTCTATAGCTTGCTCTCCCACTGACCAAGCCTGTCTCTTTGGCTCTAATTTTTCTGCCAACTCTTCTATCAACGATTTCAGCGCACATGTTCCTCAGTCTTTTCCCCTCTCTAACCCTATGCCCTCCCTTATCCTTTCTTCACGCAAAGTTCATAAGGTTCTTATCTCGCTAAAGATGAACAAGGCATCTGGTCCCAATGGTATTCCTGCAAGGTTCCTTAAGGAGTTTGCAGATGAACTGGCTCCCATGTTTTGGCATCTTTTTTGGCTCATTCTGTCAACCAGTATCTATCCTTCATCTTGGAAGCATGCTCTAGTTCAACCTGTTCCTAAGAAGGGTGACTGCTCTATTCCTTCTAACTACCGACCTATTGCCCTAAACTCCTCTATTGCTAAAGTTTTTGTAACTTTGTTCAATTCTTACTTCTTGAAACGCCTTGAATCTAACTCACTTATCTCCGATCACCAGTACGGCTTCTGCAAGGCAAGATCCACTGGTGATCTCCTGTCCTATCTTACTCATGTATGGTCATCTTCTTTGAGAAACTATGGGGAATCCTTTGTCGTCGCCCTTGATATCTCTAAGGCTTTTGACAGAGTCTGGCACAAAGCTCTGTTGGCCAAACTCCCTGCCTATGGCTTTACCTCTCCTTTCTGTTCTCTGATTTCCAGCTTTCTTACTGACCGTTCTATATCTGTAGTTGTTGATGGTGCATCATCTAGCCCTTTCTCTGTTACCAGTGGTATTCCATAGGGCTCTGTTCTTTCACCTATTCTCTTCCTTCTCTTCATCAATGATCTTCTACAATCCCCATCTTCTTCTCTTCTTCATGCCTTTGCTGATGATTCTACCCTTCACTTTTCCTCTGCCTTTTCTTCACAACCTTCATCTGTTACTCGTAATTAATCTCGCATCACTCTTTCTTCTACTCTTAACTCTGATTTGCAGAGAGTATCTGAGTGGGGCACTCAAAATTTAGTTAAATTCAATGCCTCCAAGACACAGTTTCTGGCTATTTCTTTATCTTCTTCTCCTCCTGATAACCCTATTGTCTTCAAAACTAATGAAATTTACCCTCTTATCTCTATCAACATATTAGGAATCCATATAGCCTCTAACTTGTCTTGGAGGAATTGCATAATCCAAATTTCTAAATCTTCATCCAAAAATTTGGGGGTTTTGTTTCACTTTCGTCATTACTTTTCCTCTTTGCAGTTACTTAAAATTTACAAAGGTCTTATCCACCCCTGCTTAGAATACTGCTCACACATCTGGGGTGCTCTTTCCTTTACTTATCTTCTTGATAGGGTTGAATCTAAGGCAGTCAGACTCATTAATAATCCTTCTCTTACTTCTAACCTGGATTCTCTCTCTCTTCGCTGTAAGGTATCTTCCGTTTTGCTTTTCTATTGCTACTACTTCCATCGCTGCTCTGATGAGTTGGCGAGTTGCATCCCTCCTCCACTGCCGAGGCTGCGTAACACTCACCAAGCAGCCTCATCTCACAGGTACTGTGTGGAGATTTGTAGCTCGCGGATTGGTCGGTGCAGCGACTGCTTCTTCCCAACTACCTCCAGACTCAGGAACTCTCTTCCTCCTTCTGTCTTTCCTAATTCTTATGACCTTTCATCCTTCAAAAAGCAGATCTATCGTCATCTTAGAGCCTAGTCCTCGATATCTTTGGGTCCTCTATACTTTGACTGTTTTTTTCTGTCTGTCATTTTCCTTTGTGTGACATCACCTCATCTCTGCCTTGCCATTAACCTTTTTCTTTTCCTTCGTCTTAGTATTTATTGATGAGGGCAGTTTCTGCCTGTCCCGGTGTCACACTCATAGAAAAAAAAAGCGAGAGAGAGAGAAAAAAAATCTAATAATAAACTTCCCTCCATTTTAAATTCACTCTTAGTCCTCATTTCCTAATAGAGCTTCAAAAGGATGCACCCCCCCCCCCCCCCCCCTCTCTCTCTCTCTCTCTCTCTCTCTCTCTCTCTCTCTCTCTCTCTCTCTCTCTCTCTCTCTCTCTCTCTCTCTCCTCTCTCTCTCTCTCTCTCTCTCTCTCCCCAACATTCTACTATACCCAACCCTCCAAACACCCTTTGTCCCAGCCAACTAGGGAGGGGCACTGTACACAGTTATTAAAGTAAATAAACCAACAGACATACAAACAATGATGAGCCCTTAATAACAATAATAATAATGATAATAATAATAATAATAATAATAATGACAACAATATTAATAATAATAATGATAAAAGAAATAGTAATAATAATAATAATAATAATAATAATAATAATAATAATAATAATAATAATAATAATAATAATAATAATAATAATAATAATAATAATAATAATAATAATAATAATAATAATAATAATAATAATAATAATAATAATAATAATAATAATAATAATAATAATAATAATAATAATAATAATAATAATAATAATAATAATAATAATAATAATAATAATAATAATAATAATAATAAAAATAATCATCACCAAAGGAATATTATTTTCGTCAATAATAATAATAATGATAATAAGATCTGTTGAGAATTTTTGGAATAGACATCATAAAAGTAATGCAGAGGTATATTAAAACCCAGCAGAGAATTTGATATTCATTACACATCTTTTATAATCCCTTCACATATGACAGGTCACTACACTCTCCATCTCTGTTTCTCTTTATGTATTCTTCGTGCCCAGGCCCGATAAAGGCTGTTTAATTTTATTATTTTTTGGCCCATCTTGGGGTCACAATCATTTAATTTTTTCTTCTTCTTTTTTATCTCACCAAAAAAAAAATCCATAATGCACTGAATTCGCGAGAGGTAAACCACAATATAGAGAGGGGTTATTGTATCTGATATTATATGTAAATAGGACTAATGTCCGATTCCTTTGCAGTTCCTATACTGAACCTAAATGAGAGAGGAAATCAGGAAATCTAGGTATGATTGCGTATTTGGGTATGATTGTGAAATAAAATAGAGCCAAGTAATCATCATTAGAGAGCTAAAGATTATTTGTATAGTGTAGATGCCCAATAATAATAAACATATTTTGACCCTAGCCAGGATTCGAAACTAAGACACATAATAACTTTACCAAGGTACTACGAACTGCACCTTCGAAAATTTAAAAGAAGAAGCTAACTGCTGAGCTAGAGAATGAAAGCATTCTTCTGAATGCTTTTTGTTTATTTTATAGCTTCTTCCCAACCTCACTCATGGCTTCATTTTTGCATTTAATTCATATCCTCTACTATATAGGCATCAATAATAATCAAATAAGCACATTAAAGTACCCATTAGTAAATTGGAAAAAGAAGGAAAGGCATAGAATAAAAGCCCAGTAATATACCACTTTTGAACTAGAAGAGAGCAGAGATAACATGGTTGACGGCTACCAATATAGTGTTGTAAGATAAGAACCTACTTAATTACTTAGTTCTGGATGAAAGCCAAAGGAAATTAACTTGAGTACATGGTGATCAAGAAGTAAAATGCAAGATTCAAGATCTGTGATGGTGATCAGGTTTTAAGTCACAGACTCCCTCTTTTGAAGGCCTTTGGCTTTGGCAAAGGTGACTGTTACACTGGGTAAATGCTGTTTCTAATCTCAGACTGTGGCGTGTCCCGAACCGACGACTTGATATATCAAAGTTGCGCATGCTACCAACCCGGCAACAGTGGCCACATCATTCAAGATCTATGAAAACGATAATTCTGTCAAAATATTTGAAACACTGAAGAGGGCAGAGGATGAATGAAAAAACTCATTGGTCACACGTCCTCTCGAGAAAAACCTCAAGTAATGCTGAAAACTATGGAATGGAAGTATTTGGCATAGCCCCTTTGTACTGAGCTGGCTTTGCCCTTTGGGCATTAAACTGCTTTTGCTAGGTTGGGTTAGGTTGCTTCAGCTTAGCTTAGTGCCAAAAGGGTTTAGCGCTAAAAAGACGGAGTCAGTGAGTACCTGATCCTAAAAAAGAAGTACTGGTCTTTAGGGAGTGGGAAGAAAGTCAACTCAGAGCATCATTCCTTCACAGTCTTGAGTTGGCTTCTTCATAATGTAAGCTTCATTGAAGTCCAGAACTAAAAGAACATTATGGAGTTTCTGCAGGGACACTACAGACAGATATATGATATTAGATTGTGTCAATGTAGGAAAACGTAAGAATTGTTAATGAGTGGAGTTAAAGAAAAATAACAGTTAAAATGGTGGCTTTATGTAACAGAGAAATCGCTATAGAAGTTTCATAATGGCAAGAGAGGAGGAAAATTGGAGATATCAAATTTTTTAGATGTTTTTGCCAGAAATATTTAATGAGCTATTGGCCCCATGCAGTATTGTTGTTTAAGGCTCTTAGCAAAAATGAAAGTTACTGGAATGATAAACATAGGTAGGGATTTCGATTGCATGTTATGTCCAGTCTTGCACATATAGCATTAAATCATATAAAGCAATATTCAGTGATGAAAAAAGTTGAGAGGAGAGAGGTTATATATGTTTTCAGCCTAGATATGATTATGCCTTAGTGCAAATTACGCATACACAGGCACCATGGGTAACACAGTAATTACCTAATTGTGCTCACGGGAAAGAGCCCAAGTCTCGTAACTCCCCGTCTCATGGTCACTTCCATTTTTGTGCTCATTGATACTTATCATACATATCCTTAAAACTATGGATCGAGTTCGCATTAAGTACCTTCTCGCTTAGCGAATTCCAATCATCAACTACTCTTGCACTAAAAAAGTACTTCCTCACATATTGCAAAGAAATTTTCTTACGAAACTTCAAACTATGACCTCTAGTTCTAGTGGCAGCCATATCAAAATATCGATTCCTATCTACTCTGTCATAACCAAGAAGGAATTTAAAAACCGTCAATATATACTCTCTAATTCTGCTAGCTTCGAGTGATGGTAAGTCTTATTCTTTCAGCCTCTTTTCATAAGTGAAATTGCGTATTTCTAGCACCAGTTTTGTGGTATGTCTTTGAACTTTTTCCAGCTTAACTGTGTGTTTTTTCAAGTGTGGATTTCAAAAAGAGGCTGCAATTTGAAGCTTTGGCCTCACATAGGTTACATAAATATTTCTGAACATTTCCTTGTCCATGTATTTGAGGGCTACCCTAACAGTTGCTAAGAAAGCATATGCTGCCCTTACTATGCCAATTATATGCACTTCCGGAGATAAAGCTGCTAGTATGTTTACTTCTTGATTTCTCTCCTTTTCCTTCTCTTGAAGTTCTGCTCCTGCTATTGAGTATTCAAGCCTGGGCCTTCTTGCACTTGTACCCATTCTCATTACCTTACATTTAGACGTATTGAATTTTATTAGCCACTCTTTCTGACCACACATGCAAACTACTTAGGTCTTCCTGGAGTTCTCTACCATTGTTCTAGTCTCTTACTTTCTTCACAGTCTTTGCATCATCTGCAAACATATTCATGAATGAATTTACAGAGTCTTGGAGGTCATTTACATATACAAGGAACAAAAGTGGCCCTAAAACTGAACCCTGTGGAGCTCCACTACGAACTCTTCTCCATTCAGACACTGAAAGTCTTACTGTAACCCCGTGTTCCTTTCCTTATAAGTAAGTTTTTATCCATTCCAAGACATTTCCACCGAATCTCACCATTAATTGCAGCTTCTTAATGTATCTCATGTAACAAGAAGTGTAAAAACCTTCACCATATCCTCCTTTTCCTATTTGCTTCAGGGCATGGTAAGTCTAACTCCTTCTGCCTTTCGTCATAACTGAGATTACATACCTCTGTTGCCAGTTTCATTCCATGCCTCTGAACTTTCTCAAATTTATCAATAATCGTTTTCATGTACAGATTCCAAAAGGGCGCTGCATATTCAAGTTTTAGCCTCATATAACGCACAAATATTTCTGAGCATTTCTGGAGAATTAAAGTTCTCTTACTATGCCTACATAAGCACAAATATTCTTGGATATGCATTACGCCTCTCTTATTATTCCTTCATATCTGACAAGACACAACACTCCCTAAATTTGTTCTCTTTGTTTTATATTTCTTCGTGCCCTAGCCTGATGATGGTCATCCTTTTTCATATATATATATATATATATATATATATATATATATATATATATATATATATATATATATATATATATATATATATTATATATATATATATATATATATTTATATATATATAATATATATATATATATATATATATATATATATATATATATTTGGCCCATCCTGGTGTCATGCTCATTAAGAATATTCTAGCTACACTTTCTTAAATATCAATTGTCGAATTAATCCCACTGACAGCCTGAAAAGACTACCTTGGTGTTTAAACTTTAAATAATGGGAGGTGGGAGCCGATGGTAAGGCTGCTCCTCCATTCTACGTATTTTTAAGTTTACTTAAAACTGTTTGATAGAAAAACTTGGTCGTTGGTTATAAAGTTAGGTTGCGTTTTTCCCCCAAATGAAGGGAATTAGTGAAGAAATGTCTGTGGTTAATGCTCCTAAGGCCGATCATCATCTGCAAAAAGCCGAAGAGCTGAAAAATGAAGCCAATGAATATTTTAAAAGTGAGTTAGAGATGAGTAATGCATGAGTTCTGACCCTCCAATAATGGAGAAAATTGATAAGATATAGGCACAGTGGTCTTGAGCTTAAATGTCTTGTGACCGCATTGGCTTGGTGGTAAAGCTCGCAACTGATTCGTCAGGTCGTCGACTCGAGACTTATCATGGTGTGAGGTTAGAAGGGGCATTCACTCAGGGCAGCGGTCTCACGTTGCAAAACCAAAGTTCTTTGAAAGGAGGCACCGCCATAGCCCTTATATATATATATATATATATATATTTATTTAATAGATTTCGATGTGTTTTGAAGAAATTTGAGAATTGTTTTTCTCGAAATTCATTTATTTTTGTGTGTGTTAGGGCCGATATTGGTGTGCAGCAGTGTGTACTTAACCAATTCTAACCAACCTAACCTAATCTAACCTAAACCAACTAACAAAGTAAATAAAATTTAAAGCATACATACCTTAAAATGGCTAATTTGGGTATCTAAGCTTCAGCTTTGCAGAATTTGGGAAATGTGAGGCAACATTGATATCTCGGGTAGGCAATGGAAGGGGTGCGTAAAATCAATCTGAACCTTCGTTTTATGCACCCTTATGCCTACGCGGAAGATCAGCGTTACCGCCACTTTTGAAATGTGCCGTGCTACTGTTTAAGCACTCTGATTCACCCTATTTAGGCTTCAGATTTGAGGTAGGTTAGGTTAGAATAGGTTAGGCTAGGATAAGTTAACTTATGTTAGATTAGGTAATTAAAGTACACACCTCTGTCAACAGTTGTTGGCCCTAATACAAAAAATTGTGATTTCTAAGAAATACAATAATCAGATTAGTTCAGAATACATCAAAACTTATTAAAAACTATAGTACCTCAGAAAGAGGGTGCATAAAACAAAATCTTAACCCTCATTTTATGTATCATCAAATTGTAATATACTGAGAAACTGCTACGTTGGTCATTTAGCTATTGAATGCAATATGTTAATTGATAGTAAAATGGTTCAAGTGTAAACACTTTGCCTGCAAGCTTTGCTAAAAATGTACAGAAGACAAATAAGGTTTTGTCTGTGTGGAATAATAAGATACAATTTCCTTTAGGTGTCTGTAGAAGAAACATTGTATATCCTAAAAACAGCAGAAGTATAATTTAAAATTTATGGTTGTTAATGAAGAATTTACTCCTCTGTTAGGGAAAAAAGTAAGTATTCAAATGGGTCTTATTGAAGTATGTGATTCTAATTTTGAAAGAGTGTATTCTGTCAGTGTTGAAGATAAATACCAAGATATTATGCAAAATAAGTTAGAATTATTTTACAAAAGATGTCGTGAAGAAAAGTTTGTTTAAAAAAGAGAAACTTATTCTTCGTTCAGATAGTGTGGTCTTCATGGGTCATGTAATATCTAAAGATGGTCTTCGGTCTGATCCTGAGAAAATGAGATCGATATTTGAGTTCCCAACACCTCAAAATTTTAATGAGTTACGCTGTTTCCTGGGTATGGTGAATTACATGTCCAAGTTTCTACCTAATATTACTGATATTCTACATCTGTTGTACAACTTATTGAAAAACAACGTACCATGGAATTGGTCCTCCAGTCAAGAAGAAGCATTTCAATGTGCCAAGGAAATGATTGTCAATAGTCCTACACTGTTAGTCTATGATTCAAATAAAGAATTGACAGATGAAAATGATGAATCTGAATATGGACTTGATTCAATGCTTATGCAGGAAGGAAAACCGATTGCTTTCGCAAGTAGAGCATTAACAAAAACTGAGAAAAGCTATGCTCAAATTGAAAAAAAATGTTAGCTATAATTTATGGTTTAAATAATAAAATTTCATCATTTTACATATAGCCGTAAAGTGATATTAGTTACAGATCACAAACCTATTGTTTCCATTGTAAAAAAGGCATTCTGTGAATAACCACTCCATAAAAGTATGTTCTTTAGGGCATCACCGACCGCGTCTTTCCTGATCTACATATGGCGTAATGTGCGTATGACTGACATCGTACGTGTGGACTCGAGACGTCAGCCACTTCAATTAATTATATTAAATGTCGTGTATCTACATCTTTTTTGTTATGACTGAAGATGTACCTTTCTTGCTTGAAATATCATACTCAAGATACACTTTCTGAAGTGTGTATTATGCAAATTGGCCTAGTATACTGTTAAGGCAATTGAATTTGAAATTTTTGTGATGGTAATAGTGAAAAAGGTGAATATAAATTTTATTCTCTCATGATACATACACTGCAGATTTCTTTTCTCGTAATATACTGCAATAAATGTTCAAATGGAAATTTAAGGAACTCTGAAAAAAAAAAAAAATTCTAAGATAAACTCTGAGTGTGCTAAAGTCCCTCAACAGATTCAGAATGTCAGATGATAATGGTAATCTTGTTCCAGGCATTAGGCCTCTTCAACAGCTTAGTTTGGGTACTAATAATTTGGAGAAATGGAAAGTTTTCAAACAAAGGTGGCAAACTTATGTCATTTGTATAAGCTGGAATATCAGTCTAAGAAACTTTAGGTTGCACTGTTCCTCCATTCTTTAGCAGATGATGCTCTTAAAGTTATAATGGCTTTCATTTTTATACTGATCCATCACTACAAACTGTCAGTGAAATTATTGCAAAATTTGTAGGTTTTGCAGTGATAGAAGTCAATGAAACTTATGAAAGATATGTCTTTAAGCAGCATTGTCAACAGGAAAATGAAACATTTGAGAAGTTTCTGTCTGATCTTAGGTCTGATTAAAACCTATAGTTACTTAGATCAATGTAATAATTCTATATTGCGTGATCTTACTGTATTGGGAATTAGAGATTCTGCTACTCAAACAGATTTGCTGAAACTAAGGAATCTTTCTCTGAGAAAGTGCATAGATGTATGCAAAGCTGCTGAAAATGTATATCTGAGAAATAAATGTTTCATCTTGAAAATGCAAGTGTGCATAAAGTAGGCTCTAGAAACAATGCTGCTAATTCCCACCGCTGCCACCATATTGCGTGCCCAGAGTAGGAGGCGCAATATCAAGAAATGATGGAGCAAGAAGGGCGAATCAAATCACTCGGCTTTGCATAAAGATCGTTTTTAC
>JAXCGZ010019763.1:12500-35766 GCA_037179515.1 Halocaridina rubra
AAAAGTATTGTACAGTACACATGCAGTATTTACAGTACTTAGGCTAAAGACACTTAACTACTACTGTACATAAGACAAAGTATACAATATTAGTAATTTTAAACAGTAATAATAATGTAATAATATATTACAGTACAGTAACACATACATTAATACAAGGGTAGATAATGGGTAGGTATTTGTTCGTGTCTGTGAATGCTTGTAACTCAGTCGTTCATAAGTAGGGGAGCTTCTGTATTGCTTTAACTCAAGGCCATCAAAATACATGTTGAGATGATAATTCCACCCAGCAAAAGATATTGTCAGACCAAATGAGAAAGACCAAATATCAAAATCTTAAAAAGAAAAACTAGTCTCCAGAAATTATATGTTGAGGACGGTATCGTATTTTCACCTTCAAAGTTTTAAGATTTGGCTCTAGTTGGCTTTATAAAACGGCATGGCAGTGGGTACTGTTGTGATAGGTTGGCCCAAAATACCAAGTGCCCATTGCTATACTACAACTGAAGGCATTGGACTTAAAAAGGGCTGGTCAGAATAGCTCAAATTTAAGTCTTCCTTCAGTTACAGATTTTTTCCCATGCCTACAGCTACACCGAATATTCTTGCCAAACCAAATGAGAAAGACCAAATATCAAAATCTTAAAAAGAAAAACTAGTCTCCAGAAATTAAATGTTGAGGACGGTACAGTATTTTCACCTTCAAAGTTTTACGGTTTGGCTCTAGTTGGCTTTATAAAACGGCATGGCAGTGGGTACTGTTGTGGTAGGTTGCCCAAAATACCAAGTGCCCATTGCTATACTACAGCTGTAGGCATTGGACTTAAAAAGGGCTGGTCAGAATAGCTCAAATTTAAGTCTTCCTTCAGTTACAGATTTTTTCCCATGCCCACAACTACACCGAATATTCTTGCATAGTCGCTACACATCTCTTACTATTACAACACTACACATCTGTTGTTTCTCTGCTCTGTGGTTTCTTGATGCCTAGGCCTGATGAGGGCAATTTCCTTTGCCCATCCCAGTGTCACATTCTGGAAAAAAATACTAGAATAAATATAAAACTATTGCAAGATTTAACAATAACACAATGAAGTCAGCCAGTAAAACAAAATGTAAATATCCACAGGTACAGTAAAATGCCACAATTACTGAAATAAACAGCTGCCACACCATGACAGGCCTCACAACCCGCAATACAAAAGGACACAATTACCGCAACTGACTGGGATCGTCTGTAGTATCATTATTTTCTCATTGACTAAATCTACCCCTAGGACATAACTTTAAAATTAGCCAACAATACTGACTATCTCTTTATCTTCCTCTCCTCCTGATAGCTCTATTGTCTTTGAAACTAACGAAATTTACCCTCTTAATTCTATCAAAATATTAGGAATCCATATAGCCTCTAACTTGTCTTGGAAGAATCACATAATACTGATTTCTAAATCTGCATCTAGAAATTGGGGGTTGTTTCGTTTTCGTCATTACTTTTCCTCTATACAGTTACATATCGGGTGCTTCTTCTTATTCTTATCTCCTTGATAGGTTTGAATATAAAGCAGTCAGAATCACTAATGATCCTTCTCTTAATTCTAATCTGAATTTTCTTTCTCTTTGCCGCAAGGTATCATCCCTTTCTCGTATCTGTCGCTACTACTTCCATTGCTGCTCTATTGAGTTGGTGAGTTGCATCCCTCCCCTTTTGCTGAGGCCACGTACAACTCGCCAAGTAGCCTCGTCTCACAGGTACTTGTGGAGATTTTAGTTCGCAGATTTGTCGGTGCAGCGACCACTTTTTGTTTATCCATTTATTTTTCATTTTTATATATTAATAAATTTTTGTCTAGTTTCCCTTATCCTTCCTTCCTGGTAGTCCTCAAGGGGTTAAAAACATGCACGCAGCACGATCACCTCTCTCTTTTTCACCCCTGCCCTATCTCGACTTTCCCCTTTTTCTCTACAAGGTATCTAAAAATTAAACGAGACTATTAATTCTTAGCAGAACACCTCTGTTCCTTATGCTGGCATCACAGATAGCCAAAACTCCCGACCCGACTCTTAAAAGCGTGTTCCGACGGAATCTTCGCTCAATCCTTGGAGATCCGGCAGATTTTTTAGCCGACAGGTGCATTCATGTGCCTGTCGGAAGTGCGTCATACGTCCGCGTAAGCAGTCCTATGGATCGTAATTGCAATCGTACGGAATAGTTTGGACGCGTAATTTAGCGTACGACTGATCGTACGCAAACGTAAGTCTCATAAAAAAACGGGAAATTTAAATTTTTGACCGTTACGACTGGGCCGACCATGCTCCCAACCCATCATAGGGGAACGTACACGTTCGTAGGGGGTTGTACGCAGTTGGGAGGAATACTGTAATTCCCCCCAAGGAAGGGTATCGTGGCAAGAGAGAATGGTTTAAAGGACGACGTTTGTAACTTGAATTATGTTAGAAATGATCCTAGTGAACAATAAATATATGGAAAATATATATATATATATATATATATATATATATATATATATATATATATATATATATATATATATATATATATATATATATATATATATATATATATATATATATATAATATATATATATATATATATATATATATATATATATATATATATATATATATATGGGATATTTGTGAAAGTATAACCCTGATTTATATATATGGCACTTCAGCTACTTATATATATAAGTAAATATATGTTGGCCATGTATGTTAATATATTTCATATATTTTGTTTGACACATTTATGGATTTGATTAATTCATATTTTGATATATTGATTTCACAATATTATATGGGAAATATATGCTTTATTGCATGACCAATATTAATGGTCATATATAAATATATATTATAGTAAAATGATGATATAAGTAATAAACAGGAAATGAACAGAAAATAATAATTTTTAAGATACAAAAATATATACTGTACAAAAATATATAAATTTCATTATGAGAAAATACACAAGTATGGCAAGACATATCCCCATGTAATAATATAAGTGTACTGAAAAAATTACATATGAGAGTATCATGATAAAACAATAAGAAATGCGGCAAGCGGAGCAGGAAAACTGAACGCCCAGGACTGGGTTGTCAGAAATGAGACCACGCATGCGCGCGCTGTCTTTTCGTACTGCGCTGCCCGACGTATAAGCAAATTTTTAAATTTTTAAAGGTTCCAGACCCGGAGGACTGCGTACGCCGGGTAGGATTGATCCTCTGGATTGTACGCGGGCGTACACCTTCTCCTACGCCCGCGTACTATCAAGAAGATCGATCTTACCCATCGTACGCAGTCTTCTACGACTGATTTGGTCTTCCGAATCACGGAGATTATTGGGTGCAGCAGCCAATTATCGTAGGCCCTCCACGACGGTTCAGGACCCCCTCGATTTTTTTAAACTACGTAGGACCGTTAGGATTCCGTCGTACGCGGACGAAGAATTACACCTGATTATTGTAATGACGTCATTGCTGCCGGGAGGATTCCGTCTTTAGACGGTTTTAAGAGTCGGGTCGGGAATTTTGGCTATGTGTGACGCCAGCATTATCTTTACAGATGTATCCAGACAATTCCACTTGTGGGTCCACCAAGGCCCGGCTACCCTCATGGGTGGATATCGATAAAGAAGCGACTGCTTCTTCCCATCCACCTTCAGACTCTAGAACTCTCTTCCTTCTTCTGTCTTTCCAAATTCTTATAATCTATCTTCCTTTAAAATATGGACCTATCATCATCACAGGGCATAATATTCCCTATCTCTAGGTCCTCAATACTTTGACTATTCTTTCAGTCTGTCCTTTTCCTTTGTATCATTACCTCATCTCTGCCTTGTCCACAACCTTTTTCTTTTCCTTCGTCTTAATGTTTTCTCGTGCCAGGGCCTTTATTGATGAGGGCAGTTTCTGCCTGTCACGGAATTCGCACTTGAAAAAGCACATAGCTAAGCTTGAAAAAGTTCAAAGACATGCCACGAAACTGGTGCCAGAAATACGCAATCTCAGTTATGATGAGAGGCTGAGGGAATTAGACTTACCATCACTCGAAGCTAGAAGAGTGAGGGGGGATATGGTGACAGTCTTTAAATTCCTTCATGGTTATGATAGAGTGGATAGGGATCGATATTTTGATATGGCTGGCTCTAGAACTAGAGGTCATAGTTTGAAGCTTCGTAAGAAAACTTGTTTGCAGGATGTAAGGAAATACTTTTTCAGTGTAAGAGTAGTTGATAATTGGAATTGGCTAAGCGAGGAGGTAGTTAATGCTATCTCAATCCATAGTTTTAAGGACAGGTATGATAAGTATGACTAAGTATAAAATGGAACCGATCAGGAGACGGGAAGATACGAGCTTTGGGCTCTTTCCCGTAAACAAAATTAGGTAATAAAAAAAAAAAAAAAAAAAAAAAAAAAAAAAAAACATTATCACAAGCTCATAATTTGTTATCTACTAAATAGATGATGGGTGAAAATACCAATAGTAGCCAGGAAGGTAAACTAGAAAATACAATTGACGAAATGGAAGGTCTAAAATAAGTTGTATAGGTAAAGAGAGATAGTCCAGAAACTGATGATAGTTTCAATGAAGTCAAAAGATAAGATGATAATGATCTAACCATTGTGATAGCACGAACTAAAACTGAATAACATTTCAGAAAATTCTGTATGTGTTCCAAGTAAATAAGAGAAACAGACCTTATGTTCATATGATAAGCAAAGTATTATATACATATGAGGGAAGTCAGTATAAAATGACCACGTGAAGAATACTGTAAAATTTAACTTCATGTAATATGACCCTAACATATCAATCTATTTGAAAATTAATCATAAAAGCACTTACAGATACTAGTTGCAAATATATGTGCCTAGAACTATACTGGGCTGAGTGCCAATACTTCAAATATTAAGAAAACGTGTTTAAAATTTTGCAACTTTAAAACTTTCATGTCTCGGTAATCATTCATGATATCTCTTTCCTAAGTTATATTTTTAACTACCTTGGCTGTTTTCCCCTTTAATTGGGGGGTAGCCGACATAAAAAAAAGAAAACAATGAGGGGATTTCTTTGCTCTATGGGCAATGACGAGGGAACTAGCAACGTTCAGATGGCACTGCTGGAGTGCCACAGCCCATCCTCCCAGCTCCTCCACAACTTGTGTCACGTTACATCTGCCAATACCTACTGTCCCTACCACAGGGCTACCTCTGTAAGATGCAGCCCCGTGGTAACAGCAGATGCCCATCAGAGCTGCGTCACATTCGCTCGCCACTCATTCCTATTCCTAGCACGCTCACTTGCTTCCCTCACATCCATCCTCCTTTCATTTAGGGCTCTCCTTACTCCATCCATCCACCCTAACCTAGGCCTCCCTGTAGCATTTCTCCCATCAACTCTCGCAATCATCACCTTTTTCAGCAGTCTTTCATCATCCATCCTCTCCACATGGCCAAACCATCTCAGAACATGCATATCTACTCTGCCTGCAATTTCTCTCCTCACACCCGTTCTTGCTCTCACCACTTCTTTCCTAACCCTATCCAACCGAGATACACCAATCATACTCCTCAGGTATTTCATCTCAAACACATTTAGTTTCCGTCTCCCACTTACTTTCATACCCATAACTCTGATCCATACACCACAGTTGGCACAACCACTTTCTCATACAAAACTTTCTTAACATTCATTTCCAACCCTCTATTCTTCATCACTCCTTTCAATGCACCCAACACTTTACATCCTTCATTCACTCTGTGACACAAATCTGCTTCCACTCCACCATTTGCAGCTATAACCGATCCTAAATACTTAAACTGATCAACTTCCTCGTGTCTCTCCATTCAACATAACATTCAATCCAACACCATCCTCATTTCTTGTACTCCTCATAACCTTACTCTTTCCCACATTCACTCACAACTTCCTTCTCTCATACACCATTCCAAATTCTGACACTAACTGACACAGCTTTTCCTCTGAATCTGCCACCACCACAGTATCATCTGCAAACAGCAACTGATTCAGCTCCCACTCGTTATCATCCCCATCTACCATTCTCAAACCTCGACCACGCACTCGCTCATTCACCTCTCTTACGACTCCATCAATATACAAATTGAACAGCCATAGTGACATCACGCATCCCTGTCTCAGTCCCACGCTCACTGGAGACCACTCACTCACTTCATTCCCTACCCTAATACAAGCTCTACTGCCCTCATACAAACTCTTCACTGCATGCAACAGTTTACCATTAATTCCATATAATCTCAAAGCATTCCACATTGCCTCTCTATCAACTCTACCATATGCTTTCTCCAGATCCAAAAATGCAAAATACACATCCTTACCCTTAGCTAAATATTTTTCACATAACTGCTTAACTATAAAAATCTGATCTATACAACCTCTACCTCTCTTAAAACCACTCTGCACTTCCGTAATCGCATTTTCTGTCCTATCCCTAATCCTATTGACCAGTATCCTACCATACACTTTTCCTACCACACTCAACAAACTTATACCCCTAAAATTACTGCATTTATACACATCTCCCTTACCTTTGTATAGGGGCACTATACAAGCAATCACCATCCATTCCAGGTGCTTTACCTGCTTTTGCTTCATACAATGCCCTTTTCACCTCCTCTCTCATTTTCATCTCCCATTACTGGCACTTGAACACCCCCCCACTGCCACCATAGCTGCCTCTCTATCTTCCTCAACATTCAGCAAGCACTCAAAATATTCTGCCCATCCTTTCCTTGCATCGTTCCCTCTTAACATCTGTCCATTCACATCTTTCACTGTCTCTTCCATCCTCGATCCACCCTTCCTTACTCTCTTCACTTCTTTTTATTTTCCTCATATGACCTATTAAATTCCTGTCCCCAACTAACATTTGCCAACCTCTTCTCTTTTTCCTAAGTGAAACATCAAAATAACATGAGCTACTACCTAGATAGCAAAGATTTGAAGCTGCCAAACTTTAAACGCACATTCTAGGATTTTTTACTTTTGATACTTGGCAAAGTATAGTAATAGGTGCCTCATAAAAAAGCAAATATCATTAACCTTTGAAGAAGGACAAGATATAAATTTATTGAAAAGTATCATTATAGCAAAGATATCTGATAATTTTAAGCTTGATATCATGGCAAAGTGAAGTGCTTATTCTGATAGTCCGTTCTATAAATATAGCAATATTTACCTAGGCTCAATGAAATCTACCCAATAGGTCGGAGGGACCAATCCATTTTGGTGCCAGTCGCAAACCTGGATAATTAGGGAGCATTGCAGGAGGAAGGGCATTCGGCGTAAAACCTCTGCCAAACAATTATGCAGAGAAATTATTAATTTATCATGCCGGATCAATCAAGCCCTGGATTAATGACTCTCTCCAGTAGTGGTTAGCATGGTGCCAGTGGATATTGGGCTATTGCTTGGCAAAGGACAGGAAGGATGGGTGGAAGGCATATCCAAATGCAGGGGAGGAGATGAGGAGGGGTAGGAATGTGGAGGTGAGAGTTGGTATCCTGATTGTTGGTACAGTTATAGGGAAGGGAGAGAATTGGCCGATACGATGGAGAGAAAAAAGTAGATATACTGTGTGTTCAAGAGACGAAGTGAAAGGGGAGCAATGCTAGAAGAATGGAAGCGGTGTATAAATTGTTTTACCAAGGTGTGCGTGGGAGGAGATATGATGTAGGGGTAATCTTGAAGGAAGAATGTACTAAGAATGGATTTGAGACGAAGAGATTGTCCTACAGAGTGATAAATGAGAAGCTGGAAATTGAAGGCATGATGAGGAATGTCATCAGTGCATATGCTCTACAAATAAGGTGTGAGGTGGAGGAGAAGGAAGCTTCCTGGAGTGAGGAACTTGGAGTGTACAAAGGGATGAAAGAGTGGTGATAAGAGAAAATTTCAATAAGCATGTTGGGAAAGGTAACACAGGTGATAAGGAGGTGATGGGTAGGTACGGTGTAGGAAACAGAAATGTAAATGGTAGTGAACTTTACAAAAAAGGATGATTATGGTTATGGTGAATACATATTTTAGGAAGAAGCACACATGTGGATTAATACTGTGCAAGGGATCTAATCTACGAGAGATTAGAGACTGAAAGGTGGTGGTGTAGGAGTGCGTGTCCAAGTAACATCGGATAGTGGTATGTAAGATGACCCTGAATGCGAAAATAAGGAAAAGAGTAATGTTTGCTTAGATGGTGGAAATTAAGGGAGAAAGGATATTGCATGAAATACAAAGGTGAGATTGAGCAGGCGTAGGGTAGAGGTGAAGAGCAGCTAAATGACTGGGGAACTACTGCAGAAGTGGTAAGGGAGGTAGCTATAAAGGTCCTAGTAGTGGCCTCTGAAAAGATGGATGAGAAGGATACTTGGTGGTGGAATAAAGAGGTCCAGGAGAGCATAATGAGAAAGAGAATAGCAAAAAAATTGGGATAGCCATGGTTATGAAGAAAGCGGGTACGAGTACAAGGACATGCTGAGCAAGACAAAGTGGGAGTGGCAAAGGATAACGAAAATGCTAATGAAGAGTTATACGAGAAGTTGACCACAAAGGAAGGAGAAAGGGACTCCTACCGATTAGCCAGACAGAGGGACCAAGCTGGGAAGGATGTGCTTCAGGTTAGGCTGATAAAGTATGCTTATGAAATGTTCAGAAAAAGAGAGGAGAGTGTATTGAGAAGGTACAAGGAGTATTTTGAGGAAATGATGAACTATGAAAATGAGAGAGAAAGAAGGATGGATCATGTGGTGGTAGTGGATCAATGAGGAGAAAGTGAGGGCAGCTATGTAGAGGATGAAGAGAGAAATAGCAGTTGGTCCAGATGATATTGAAGTGGTGGCATGGAGATGTTCGGGAGAGATGGCAGTGGGGTTTTAAACCTGGTTGCGCAACAACATCTTGGGAGGTGAGAGGATGCCTGAGGTATGGAGAAAAAGTATTCTGGTATGAATATTTAAGAACAAGGGGAATGTATTGAGATGCTGCAATAACAAGGGCATAAAGCTGACTAGCCACAGCATGAGGGTATGGGAATTGGTAATGGAAACTAGGCTGAGAAAATCTCTGAGGATATATGAGGAGCAATATGATTTTATGCCAGGAAGGAGCACTAAAATGCAGTTTTTGCATTGAGAATGCTTTTAGAAAAGTACAGAGAAGGCAAGATGGGATTGTATAGTGTATTTGTGGATTTAGTGGGGTATGACAGGGAGATGAAAGAGGAGTTGGAGTATTGTATGAGGAAATCTGGAGTGGTAGAGAAGTATGTGAAAGTGGCGCAAGATATGTATGTGGACAGGGCGACAGCAGTGAGGTGTGCAGCAGGATTGGCGGACTGGTTCAAAGTCAGGGTGGGATTACATGAAGGATCAAGACTAAACCCTTTCTTGTTTGCAGTAGTAATGGACAAGATCACAGAGGAGTCACTGATTGACTATGAAGTTTGTGGAGGACATTGTGACATGTAGCAAGAGTAAGGAACAGGTTGAGGAGAGCTTGTAAAGGTGAAGGCAAGCACTAGAGACAAGGAGAATGAAAGTCAGTAGAAGCAAGACAGAATGCATGAAGTGAATGTAAGGGAGGGCAGTTTAATGTTGAGCTTGCATTGTGAAGAGGATGAGAATATTTGGGGTCCACTGTCCAAAAGAAAGGAGTGTGTGGTAGATAGGTGAAGAAGAGAGTGCAAGAAGGATGGAGTGGATGGAAAAATGCCAAAAGTTACAAGTGATAACAGGGTACCTGAAAGAGCGAAAGGTAAAGTTTACAAGATGGTAGTAAGACCTGCTATATTGTATGACTTGGAAACAGTTGCATTCACTAAAAGAAAGGAAGCAGAGCTGGAGGTGGCAGAGATGAAGATGCTGTGGTTATCTCTGGGTGTAGCGAGGATGGACAGAGTAGAGAAAGTATAATACAGGGAGAGTGCAGGTAGGAAGATATAAAGACATGCTAAGAGAGGCAAGACTGAGATGGTCTGGGCATGATCTGATAATAATAATAATAATAATATAATAATAATATTAAATCTTTATTTCCAAAGTACATTGGGTATTCAAATAAGATGCATATATATTCCAGAAAGACATCTGTGGTGTACGATATAGACATACTAAAACAAACAAATCATAAAGATGAGTGTACTATTAAAAATTACATGTAAAATCTTCCTTTAAGAGTAACTTCTTAAGATTATATTTAAAAGTATACACTGAACCAGCATTTTTTAGTTCTCTGGGAAGCTGATTATATGAATGAGGTCCACGAATGTTTATATCTCTTGAGCCAATATCAGTTTTAGACCTTCGTACTAATAAATCTTCCCCTTGACGGGTAGTTAACCCGGTAACTGAGCTTACTGTAGAAAAATTATACAAGCAATCAGGAAGATTGTTTCTTAGTATATTAAAAACAAAGGTACATATATCAAAAACATATTTATCTCTAATCTTTATCCATTCTAGATCTTTTAAAACAGGAGAGATGTGCTCGTATTTTCTTACATTGCCAACAGCCACTCGTGCTGCAAAGTTTTGTAACTTTTGTATTCTTTGTAATTGAGTCTTTTTTGTACATCCCCAAACTTTGAGACAGTAATTAATTTAACTCATAGCTAAGGACTGGACAATTATTATACGAGTTGATGTTTCAAATGAGTCTTTTACCCTATTTAGATATATTAGAGTACCCATTACTTTTTTATAAATTTCATCTATATGCATTTCAAAATTCATGTAACGGTCAAAATAGACACCTAGGTTCTTTACCGAGTTCATTGGCTTAATGATATTACCGTTAAAATTTATATGAAGATTGTCATCAACTTCTGATAATAATTGTCTGGATCCGATAAGAATAGATTGGGTTTTAGTTTCATTAAGTAACAGACCATTTTTTAAAAAGTAACGTTTAGCCATATACAAAATTTCTTCTGCTCTACGAATAATATTTTCTAAATCATTAATTTCTCCTTCAATTAAGATTTGAGTATCGTCAGCATATTGAATGACATAACAGTTAGGTAAATATTTTACTAGATCGTTTACATATATTAGAAAAAGTATAGGTCCTAGGATCGATCCCTGAGGGACCCCAAACAATACCTTCTTGCGACTTGAAACTACATCTTTTATTCTGACTGACTGGTAGCGGTTTTTTAAATAGTTCTCGAACCAGCTTGGGTCAATGTTCATTTTTTTGCATTTTTCTAATAGAATGGTATGGTGTACACTATCAAAAGCTTTAGAAAGATCGAGTAGTAGTAGCAATGATATTTTCTTATTATCTATATTTTTGTATATTTCATCTGATATTTTCAATAAGGCAGTTTCAGTTGATAATTTTGGCCTGAAACCGTGTTGACTTTTTGCAATAAGTTTATTTTTTTCAAGAAACTCACTTAACTGATTTGCAACAATCTTTTCAAGTATCTTTGATAAAATTGGTAGTAAAGAGATTGGTCTATAGTTAGAGACGTCGTCAGGATTTCCATTTTTAAAACCAGGAATTACATGGGGATTTTTCCATAAATCTGGGTAAATATTGGTAACTATGGAAGTATTGATTATTACCGTCAGATAATATGCTATTACAAATAATGAATCTCTAATAAAACGAAAACAAATTCCATCTGATCCATATGCATTAGAGTCTTTCAGATTTTTTATTACTAAGATTACTGTATTACAATCTACTGTAGTAGGGTTAAAGACATCATTACTTCTATTGAATGCACTATGTTCTTCAAGATTAACATTATTATTATTATTACTACCATCATCACTATTATCATTACCATTACTACCACCATCATTATTATTTACACCATTATCAACATTACTATTATTATTACTACTACCATCATCATTATTATTACCACCATTACTATTATTGATTTCATTTATTATTTCTTTTTTTGTTTTTTCAAAGGTTTTTTTTCCCCACTTCAGCGAAAAAATTATTGAACTCTTCTGCTTTAGCACTTACATCTACCTCATCGGGTATAATTGATATGTTACTACTTTTATTACAGTTATTGGAAAGCATGGTTTTAGCAATTTTCCATGTATCAGAGATATTGCCTTTAGCATTTTGAAATTCATTTTTGTAATACTGTTTCTTACTGTTACTTAATAATGATTTTACTTGTTTCTTATGCTCTGTAAACTTTTCTCTTAAAGGGATATTATCTCTTTGTAGTTTTACTTCATTTTGTAGTTTGTCTCTTTCTTTCATAATGTTTTTTATGTCATCTGTTATCCAAGGAGCGGGGGGACGAAATATTTCTCTTGTCACGAGTGGTGCACATCGATCTATACATGATGATAAGACACTGGTTAAAATTCTTACTTGTATATTTATATTATCGGTATATAGAATTTCATTTAATTTATGTACTTCATTCATAAGTAAACTACAAAGTAATTCTTGTGAATAATTTCTTAAGCATCTGAATGTTTTAAAGATTGGTTGTCTCTTTGGTTTGCGAATATTTAGGGACGTTACAATTTCCTCGTGGTCTGCTATAGGGCTTGGCATTACGTCACACTTAGTTATCATATGTTTGGAGTTTGTTATTACTAGATCGATTTGGGAAACTGAAGTGGGAGTGATTCTAGTTGGTTTATTTATAATCTGTTCTAGATTTAAATTCTTAATAAGTCTACTCATTTTATTTTCTCTTTTTAGTTGATCATCATTAAAATCCCCATATATAAAAACTGGTTTGTTTTTTAAAATTATCTCCTTAAAAACGTCCAAAATATAGCTAAAAGAGGTTACCGGGGCTTTGGGGTGGCGGTACACGCAGCCTATGATAATAGAAGGAAACTTTTTATGTTGGACAGAGATCCATTTATCTTCCACTCCTTCATGCTTCTCAGTTTCAAGATTTAGTTCAGTGGCCTTCAAATAATTTTTAACATATAAACATACACCTCCACCTCTACCACTGTCATAGCGATAAATATTATATGAAGGAATATTAATAAATGCATTATTAATTGACGGATACAGCCATGATTTGCTAATGCAAAGAACATCAATATTTTCTTGTACAAGCATATGTTCAATTTCTAGTTTATGGGATAACAGGGATTGTGCATTTATATGTACGACAGATAATCTATCATTATATTTACAAGTAACTTTCACATCGGCAGCAGTAACAGCAACAGCAGGAGACGAGGTATTACCATGTTTCATTGGGGTGGTATCCATAGTCATAGTTGTAGTTTCGACTGTGTGATTCTGCTGGGAATTCATCATTGTAGTGTGTTCTGGGGTTAGCATATGGATCCTGGTGTCTGTACCTGCCGTTGGATGTGTAACGCTGGTTTGAGTACGTGCCGTGGTATGATCGGGCCTTCCCAAAGTTTGTATGCCTAGGTGAGTGTCTAGGGTTGTAAGAGCCATCACTCCAGGAGAAGTCTCTTGTGCGTGGACGGCGATAAGAGAGGTTTGTATCGTGTCTCTTTCTGTAGTCTCGCGTATAGGGGATTGTTCCATTAGCTCTTTGCTGTTTATTTTGGTATGACTGTAGTTTGGGATATTTTGTAGAATACCCAGGTTGTGTCCATTGTTTGCTCCCACGAAATGGCTGGACACTTGTGCCTGTAGGCCATTGATTCAGTTTGTAAGGCACATATTCAAATCCTTTCGATATCGTTATTGCGAAGGAAACCCAGTTTGGTGTGCGAGAAAGCTCCTTAATCAAGACTTCTTCAGAAGGAATGCCTTGATTTGTCAGTGTATTACGTATCTCTCTCTCAAAGGGGTTGCCAGGAATGCGAATATATATTTGAGGAGGCATGAGGAGTATGTTGAGAGAAGGCTGCTGAGGATGGAGATGCCAGACAGGAGAGGGAGAGGTAGGCCACAGAAAAGATTCACGGAAGTGGTGACGGAGGATATACGTGTGTGTGGTGTGACAGGGGAGGACAAAGGGGATAGGGTAATATAAACACTACTGATCTGCTGTGGTGACCCTTGACGGGAAAAGCCAAAAGATTTGATTGATCTAGGTTGAACTGAAACACAAATTAGTTCAAGATAAGGTTAAAGTTTCATCAGATTAGTATTAAAGACAAACTTGCTAGTGATGATGTTGGAAGTGCATGAAATTAATGGAATAGTTCTTAATTGCTCTCCTAAACTTTGTTGGGCAAAGATATAACACATCAATAATAAAGATAAAAAAAATGTGGAAGGAGGTGATTCTTATGTGAACATAATGATATATAATATCTCATTAGAAGTTGTACTAATAATAAAGTTACTAGATAAGATGTTGGAAGTGCTTGCGAGTGAATGGGAAAATTTCTGCATCCCCATCAATACGTAGGGAGGAAAGGACAAAAATGCTTAGCATTACAGATCCCCAAAATTTTATAGAGCTAAGGCATACTTATATATGAATAATAGTAAGTAAGAAAATTACTTCAAAGAGATACTAGGGTAAGCAAATAACTTTTAAAAAATAAAATACAAGTACCAGTATACATGACTGGCACAGTAAGCAAACACAACTTTTCAAGCTCCTAAAAATTACAAAGACTGTAAATTCAAATCTCCACTTGCAATTACACTAGTTTCCTAACACTTCAACAACTGAAGCAGGTCACTTCCTGTGTAATGATGATTTTAATAAATGGTAAGTAAGAATTTATACAGTCAGTCTCTGTCATATACGCCGATCTTATAAAAAAAGGTACAGAAGTAATAAAACAAATATCTTGGTAGGTATGCTTTAGTGTTTAAAGCAATTTTTTTTTTTATTGATTTTAAGAAGTTAAGTCTTTCAAAAGAATCTGCCAATTAGAAATTAACTGACATGCACAGTAAATAAGTTTCAAAAAATGGAGCATCATCAACACTCATACAGGCTAACTTTATCACTAATTTTTAGGATAAGAATGACAATCATCCTCTTCCACTAATTTTAATTTTACTAAGTCCTCTTCCAGATATTCTGGCAAACAATATTTATAGGTGTTGCTTAAACATCATTAATTCCTGATATACAATGTTCTTGAATTTCAAAAGTCAGTCTGAAAATAATGTGATTTGATCTAAAATATAAGAAGGAACATAAAACTACCAATGAATTAAGCTTTCAACTTTCATTTTCCTTCCTCTGCCTTTGTCTTTTTATCTTCTTCTCTTCCTTCTTCTTTCTGTTAAGCTCTTTCTGCTCTTCTCTGGTTAGTGTAGATTTAGTTTGAACCAGTACAGTTGCTGATATGCCTTGCATGATGCTCTCTAGTCTAACACCAGTTATAGATCTTCCTTCTAGGCAATTCTGAAGCTCCTTGTTATTCATTACATAGCTCTCAATAGTAGACTTTGTCATGTGGTCCAGAACTTTTCTGGGAACTTTGAGTACCTCAGTGTCATTACTAGGTAGTATCTGGAAAATGAAAAAAATATAATATAATATAATATAATATATATATATATATATATATATATATATATATATATATATATATATATATATATATATATATATATCTACACACACACACAATTCGCTTTTTACGCGTTGATATAATATGCGAAATTGGAATAACGCCTCCAAAAGATAATAGTAAAAATATACGAAATGCATGAGCTACTCCCATGAGCGCGAGAAAAAAAAAAAAAAAAAAAAAAAAAGTTGTTTAGCAACTAAGCGACCGCCTCTAAGGCAGTTTCCCACCATGCGGACCTGACTTCAGAACCATGATCCATGGATCTGAATCCTCCAAACCAGATATTATCATAAGTAACAAGAATCATTACCTAAATCACTCAATAGAAAAAGGACCCTTAACCACCTCTGACCATTTACCTTTAATAATTAAGTTCTCAACAGAACCAATAGCTATTAGAACTCCCCCCAGTAGAGATCTTAATAATGTTGACTGGGATAATTTCAAGTCTTTCTTAGAAGACAAATTCACTCACGATATCACAAGTAATACCTCCATTAATAATATTTTTGATATAGAAAAACACTTAAAGCAATGGTATTCCTTAATTCAAAATGCAATAGATAATTATATACCGTTCAAAAAGTCAAAATCCTTACCCCACCCTAAACTAAATAATAAATGTAAAGAACTCCAATATAGATATCAAATTTTATCAAATAACATTGGCAGAGGTCTCTGGGGTCCCCAACCTCTAACTGAATTAAGAACTGTAAGAGAAGAACTACAAAAAGAACTAATAGCTTCATATAATAATAACTGGGAAAATGTAATAATGAAACTTCAAAGTAATTCTAAAGATCCCAAAAACTTCTGGTATAACATCAAGAAATTAATGGGTAACAGTAAAGAAACAACGCCGTACCTAATAGATAATAATAATAATAATAATAAACTTTTCACCAGTAAAGAAAAAGAAGAAAAATTCAGAAAGACCTGGGAAACTATATTTAATATTAGTGCTGAAGAAAATCTAAACTATGATTTAGCCCATGAAAGAACTGTACGTAACTTTTTGAAAGAAAACGCAAATTTAATAACTCCCTTATTTAACGTAGACTTAAATAGATTAACTCCAGGAGATGATCTAATATCTCCTATTACTATAGCTGACATCAAAGATACTATAAAAAGCATGAAAAACAAAGCCCCTGGACATTAAGGCATTAATAAACTAATACTATCCCACCTGCCTAATATAGTTATTCACGAATTATTAGATATTTTTAACTCTTGTTTATCCATAGGTTATTTCCCAACAAAATTTAAATTGTCAATAATGATTTTTATACCTAAACCTGGAAAAAGCACCACCTCAGCTAATAATTATCGTCCTATAGCTCTCCTGGAAGTCCCAAGGAAAATATTTGAAAAAATACTACATACTAGAGTCTATAATTATCTAGAAATAAATGATTGTTTTCCCCCTAACCAGCACGGGTTTAGAAGAGGAAGAGGTACTCATACTGCACTAACATACTTATATGAAAAAATAGCCATCTCGCAAAAGCTCAGGCAAAAGTGCAATGTCCTGAGCAGGGATGTTTCCTCTGCTTTTGACAAAGTATGGAGAGATGGACTCAGATATAAAATCATAGAACTCCAGTTACCCCCACTAATAACTAAAATTTTATCAGATTTCATATCTAATAGAAAGTCAATTATCAAAATTAATGAATATTTAGGTACCCAATTTGAACTTAGAGCAGGGGTCCCTCAAGGATCAAATCTGAGTCCACTCCTCTATGCTATATTCACGAGATATACCCAAACCAGGTATAGGTTGTTCAACTATTATATTTGCAGATGACATCACTCAAGTAATTCCGGATTATAATAAAAGATTTCTAGCATTTAAAACTCAGAGGGAAATACTTAGAATAAATGAATACGAGAAAAAGTGGAAAATTAAAACTAATATTGACAAATTCCAACTTTTATCTATTTCTGCTCTTAAACCATCAGATGTAATAATAAATAACAATAGAATAAATTTCTCCAACAGTCTGAAAACCTTGGGCTTTACAATTAACAGAACAGGAATGAAAGCTCATATAAATAATAGAATAATTCAAAGTAAACTTGTCTCCACAAAGTTACGTAGATTTAACCTGCTCAAAACTAAAAATAGAGTCACCCTATATAAAACTTTAGTAAGACCTGTCTTAATATACCCCCCAATTCCAACTTGCATCTTATCAAAAAGTAAACTGTTAAGTCTCCAAGCTATCCAAAATCTAAACTTAAGAAGAATTCTCTCTGAAACCCCACCATACATAGAGAGAATGGAAGAAATTCATAAGAACCTCAAAGTCGAACCAATTAATACCTATATTTATAAATTAGCATCCAGAACCTGGGGTAAAATGGAAATCGACTTTGAAGAATTTCTTCAAGAAACTAATGCTTTGAACACTTTAGAATACGAATTTATCAATGACCACGCCTGGTGGAAAAGAATTCCTCCGGTTTTTTCAGGACATCCACCAGAACCTATATATAGTAATTAAATAAAATCTCCAAAACCTCCTCATCATTACTAAATTATAACTAAATAAAGTCATATTGGGCCAGTAAAATTATATCTAACAAAAACTTAGCACGAGGGTTTGCCCCTCTCTATTATCTCTTACTTCCTTAAATTTCGTGCTTACCCCTCCAATCCTTCCCATCCTTTACCCCCCTCTCCCCTTACCCCACCTATCCTATCCCATCCAAAAGAAAGAAAAGAAAGGCCATGTGCTTCAGTCACTCTTCACCCAGCATTGAACTCTAACAACAACCAGTGCTTTGCTCTCCCCCTTCCTCCTCCCTCTCCTACCGCTTAAGTATCCTCCTCCTTCTCCTACTGCTAACGTCATCTTTGTTTACGTTTGCAGATAAGGGATCGTTCTCAGGGTTCATTAATTTTTTTTGCTGTACATTATTTATTTGTAAATCTGTATATCTTTTATACGCTACACAATTTGCATTTTAATATAAATAGGTCTTTCTACATTGTTATGTACTTATAAAATATTATTTACTCATCTTGTATATTTGGTATAGTGTATTTATGTACGGTTGTGGTAAGTATATATCCCTATTATCATTGTTTCTTATGGTAAATGATTGGCTACATTACGTGAATTTTACATTACACATTACTTCTGAGAACCTATCCTCGCGTTGTTCCAAGAGCTGAGTGTGTATATATATATATATATATATATATATATATATATATATATATATATATATATATATATATATATATATATATATATATATATATATATACATACATTCATACATAGGGCAAACCCACTCATCAGACAGGCACTTGATAAGGAGAAGACAGTGGTAATCTCAGGCATAAGCGAATCCCAGGAGCCAACATGGCAGGGGAGACTTGAAGAAAATAAAGCTAGGGTTGTAGACCTGATAAGAAAGCTTGGAGTAGTTTGTGGTCCTGAGGATATTGTAAACATACACCAACTAGGTAAATATTCGAGGGAAGGAAAGCCGAGACCAACAAAAGTAACCTTTGAGAGAGGGGAAACATGTAGGGAAATATCGTTGAGAAAAAAAAAGTCTAAAAGACCTTCAAGAATTCAAAGAAGTGTTCATTAGACGATACAGAACACAGGAAGAGATGGGAAAGATAAAAAACTTGTTGCAAGAGGCAAGAAGGTTAAATGAGGAAAGAAATGAAGAACAGAAGAAAAATTTTCATTTAAGAGTTCTTCCAGACAAAGGGGAGATAAAGAAGATAATGACAGAAGATCAGGGGATGGGGCCTCATTAAGATTGTTATACACAAATGCTGATGGATTAGCTGGTAAGGCAGTAGAATTAAAAGATAGGATTCACAACAGTAAGGCAGATATAGTAGAAATTACAGAGACAGTAAGGCAGATATAGTAGAAATTACAGAGACTAAGTTGAGTGAGGACATAAACAGTGTCACAGTTTTTCCTAAGGGCTTCAGAATACTAAGGGTTGAAAGATCTGAGAGGACTGGTGGAGGGATAGCACTGCTCATAAGTGAAAGGATTCAAGTTGAAGAAATAAATTTGGCTATAGAAAGTGAGTTCAAGAAATTTCTTGTTGCTCGCATAAATACTGGGTCAGAGAGCATTATAATAACTGTTGTATACAACCCACCAAGGAACCAAAATAGGCTTGAAGTTTATGAGGAAAGTCATATAGGTACTATTGAAGTCATAAACTCAGTTGTTAACATGGGATGGGAAAAAAATGTAGGATTTTGATTATGGGAGACTTTAATCATAAAGAGATAGATTGGATAAATCTTGACCCACACAGTGGTGAGGACTCATTCGGGGCAAGATTCCTAGATTACGCACAAGGGAATTTCCTACACCAACATGTAATGGAACCAACAAGGGCCAGGGGTGGGGATGAGCCATCACTACTTGATCTAGAATTCACAGATAATGTGTTGGATATTGAAAAAATTGAGTATGAACCAAAAATTGTAAAGAGTGACCACTGTGTGTTGTTGATGGAGTATATCATTGAAGATATTCTTCCTGAGAGTAGAGGCACTGAGGACATGAGGAGGAACTATCCGAAAGGAGATTACATCAAAATGAATGAGCTTCTTACAGTTCTTGACTGGAGAACCTTATTTTACAACAAATCTGTACAAGAAATGTATGACATCTTTTGTGAGAAATATGGGAAGATAGTAGATTGCTGCATACCTGTCACCAAAGTAGGTGTAATTCATGCCAGAGAGAAATGGTTCGATTATGGGTGTAAAAGAGCTAAGGAGTGGAAAGACAAATGCTGGAAAAGGTATAGGAGGAGAAAAAACATAAATGCCTGGCAAACCTACAAAAGAGCAAGAAATGACTACCTAAGTAAAAGAAGAGAGGCAGAGAGAGACTATGAGAGGGACATCACCAGGAAGGCTAAAGAAAATCCCAAGCTTTTCCACAGCTTTATCAGAGGAAAACTGAAGGTAAAAGAACAGGTTTTGGAGGCGTCACTGAGACAGACGAAGAGATCTGCAAAGAATTGAACAAGGAGTTTCAGTCAGTATTTACAGTAGAATATGCCCCACCCCCTCAGATTGCAGTGATAGAAGCTCAAGGGCCGGTATTAGAGAACATCAACCTTACAGCCACAGAGGTATGCAAAGCGCTGATGGCTTTAGATGTTCATAAAGCTACAGGTCCTGATGACATATCCCCTCATGTGCTTAAAAAATGCGCAAACTCAATATCAGTGGCACTAAGTATCATATTTAAAAAGACACTGGAGTCAGGGGAGATTCCAAGATGCTGGAAACAAGCAAATGTGATACCTATCTTCAAAAAGGGAAGGAGGGATACGGCTCTGAACTATAGACCAGTTTCCTTGACCAGCATAGTTTGCAAAGTTATGGAGAAACTACTAAGGAAACATATCTCTCTTCACTTGGAATCCTTCAACTTTTTGTCAGTGAGGCAACATGGCTTCAGAGAAGGTAGATCAACAGTAACAAACTTATTAGAATTTTATGATGAGGTAAGCCGAATCTTACAGGAAAGAGAGGGCTGGGCGGATTGCATATTCCTAGACTTCCAGAAAGCGTTTGACACTGTTCCACATGGGAGACTTACTAGGAAGCTGCAATCAATGGCTAGAATTGGTGGAAATGTTTTAGAATGGATAAAAACTTACTTAGAAGGAAGGGAACAGAGGGTTAGAGTGAGACGCTCAGTGTCTGAATGGAGAAGAGTTAGTAGTGGAGTTCCACAGGGTTCAGTTTTAGGGCCACTTTTGTTCCTTGTATATGTAAATGACCTACCAGAGTCTGTAAATTCATTCATGAATATGTTTGCAGATGATGCAAAGATTGTGAAGAAAGTAAAAAACGAGAACCGGTTCCGGTTTTACGTCACGGACTCCCTTATCTACCAAGGGCTAGGACGGTTGCCTTCTTGCGAAGGACTTGTTTTGGCAGATGTAATCCTTATGCTGAGTGCATGCCCTTGCTAATCTCAGACCGTGAAGGGGCGCGAACCCTCGACCTGACGCCTCAGAGTCGGAGACGCTACCGATAGAGCCACGGCGACTACAAGTAAAAAACGAGAACAATGGTAGAGAACTTCAGGAGGATCTAAATAATCTGCATGAGTGGTCAGAAAAGTGGCTAATGAAATTCAATACTTCAAAATGTAAGGTAATGAGAATGGGTACAAGTGCAAGAAGGCCCAAGCTTGACTACTCAGTGGCTGGAGTACAACTTCAAGAGACAGAAAATGAGAGAGATCTAGGAGTAAACATACTGGCAGATTTGTCTCCAGAAATACATATAAATGGCATAGTAAAGGCAGCATATGCATTCTTATCAAATGTAAGGGTAGCCTTCAGGCACATGGACAAGGAAATGTTCAGAAATATTTATGTAACCTATGTGAGGCCAAAACTCGAATATGCAGCCCCCTTTTGGAATCCGCACTTGAAAAAGCACATAGCTAAGCTTGAAAAAGTTCAAAGACATGCCACGAAACTGGTGCCAGAAATACGCAATCTCAGTTATGATGAGAGGCTGAGGGAATTAGACTTACCATCAATCGAAGCTAGAAGAGTGAGGGGGGATATGGTGACAGTCTTTAAATTCCTTCATGGTTATGATAGAGTGATTAGGGATCGATATTTTGATATGGCTGGCTCTAGAACTAGAGGTCATAGTGTGAAGCTTCGTAAGAAAACTTGTTTGCAGGATGTAAGGAAATACTTTTTCAGTGTAAGAGTAGTTGATAATTGGAATTGGCTAAGCGAGGAGGTAGTTAATGCTATCTCAATCCATAGTTTTAAGGACAGGTATGATAAGTATCACTAAGTATAAAATGGAACCGATGAGGAGACGGGAAGATACGAGCTTTGGGCTCTTTCCCGTAAACACAATTAGGTAATCACACACACACACACACACACACACATATATATATATATATATATATATATATATATATATATATATATATATATATATATATATATATATATATATATATATATATATATATATATATATATATATATATATATATATATATATATATATATATATATATATATATATAATATATATATATATATATATATATATATATATATATATATATATATATATATATATATATATATATATATATATATATATATATATATATATATATATATATATATATATATATATATATATATATAGATGCTCCCTAACTTACGAGCAAGGGGATGAGAGAGAGAGAGAGAGAGAGAGAGAGAGAGAGAGAGAGAGAGAGAGAGAGAGAGAGAGAGAGAGAGAGAGAGAGAGAGAGAGAGAGAGAGAGAGAGAGAGAGAGAGAGAGAGAATTTTATTTTATTAATTTATTGCGCCAAGGCGTCAGACATTACATGAGTTCATACAAATAATGCTTCAAATGGATACAAAACCAAGAATTGAACATAGTTTACAGGGAGGTGTACACATTGATAAAACATTGCTGCATACTAACACACAACTCACAGTATGGCAGCACAGAGTACATTATATGCAAAAGTAAAGCTCAGAGAAATGCAGAATGCACAAACAGAATTATACAGCAACATACAGAAAATATATGTATAATTCAATATAATTAATGGCCACCAAAGTGAGGATAACGAGCAAGAATAACATCAAGGTTGTCATCATTAAGTAAAAATGAGCAGATCTGTACTAAGTTCTGACCTCGTGGTAAAACATCTCTCA
>JAXCGZ010019764.1:0-7500 GCA_037179515.1 Halocaridina rubra
CCTACCTAACCCAACCTAACCCAACCTAACCTAACCTAACCTAACCTAACCTAACCTAACCCAACCTAACCTAACCTAACCTAACCTAACCTAACCTAACCTAACCTAACCTACCCTAACCTAACCTAACCTAACCTAACCTAACCTAACCTAACCTAACCTAACCTAACCTAACCTAACCTAACCTAACCTAACCCTAACCTAACCTAACCTAACCTAACCTAACCTAACCTAACCCAACCTAACCTAACCTAACCTAACCTAACCTAACCTAACCTAACCTAACTTAACCTAACCTAACCTAACCTAACATAACCTAACCTAACCTAACATAACTTAACCTAACCTAACCTAACTTAACCTAACCTAACCTAACCTAACTTAACCTAACCTAACCTAACTTAACCTAACCTAACCTAACCTAACCTAACCTAACCTAACTTAACCTAACCTAATCTAACTAAACCTAACCTAACCTAACCTAACTTAACCTAACCTAACCTAACCTAACCTAACTTAACCTAACTTAACCTAACCTAACCAAACCTAACCTAACTTAACCTAACCTAACCTAACCTAACTTAACCTAACCTAACCTAACTTAACCTAACCAAACCTAACCTAACCTAACTTAACCTAACCTAACCTAACCTAACCTAACCTAACTTAACCTAACCTAACCTAACCTAACTTAACCTAACTTAACCTAACCTAACCTAACCTAACCTAACTTAACCTAACCTAACCTAACCTAACTTAACCTAACCTAACCTAACCTAACTTAACCTAACCTAACCAAACCTAACCTAACCTAACTTAACCTAACCTAACCTAACTTAACCTAACCTAACCTAGCCTAACCTAGCCTAACTTAACCTAACCTAACCTAACCTAACTTAACCTAACATAACCTAACTTAACCTAACCTAACCTAACTTAACCTAACCAAACCTAACCTAACCTAACTTAACCTAACCTAACCTAACCTAACTTAACCTAACATAACCTAACTTAACCTAACCTAACCTAACTTAACCTAACCTAACCTAACCTAACCTAACCTAATTTAACCTAACCAAACCGAACCTAACCTAACTAACCTAACCTAACTTAACCTAACCTAACCTAACCTAACTTAACCTAACCTAACCTAACCTAACCTAACCTAACTTAACCTAACCTAACCTAACCTAACCTAACCTAACTTAACCTAACCTAACGTAACTTAACTTAACCTAACCTAACTTAACCTAACCTAACCTAACTTAACCTAACCTAACCTAACGTAACTTAACTTAACCTAACCTAACCTAACCAAACCTAACTTAACCTAACCTAATCTAACTTAACCTAACCTAACCTAACCTAACCTAACTTAACCTAACCTAACCTAACCTAACCTAACCTAACTTAGCCTAACCTAGCTTAACCTAACCTAACCAAACCTAACCTAACCTAACTTAACCTAACCTAACTTAACCTAACCTAACCTAACCTAACTTAACCTAACCTAACCTAACTTAATCTAACCAAACCTAACCTAACCTAACTTAACCTAACCTAACCTAACCTTACCTAACCTAACTTAACCTAACCTAACCTAACCTAACCTAACTTAACCTAACTTTACCTAACCTAACCTAACTTAACCTAACCTAACCTAACTTAACCTAACCAAACCTAACCTAACCTAACCAAACCTAACCTAACCTAACTTAACCTAACCTAACCTAACTTAACCTAACTTAACCTAACCTAACCTAACCTAACCTAACTTAACCTAACCTAACCTAACCTAACCTAACATAACCTAACTTAACCTAACCTAACCTAACCTAACTTAACTTAACCTAACATAACCTAACCTAAACTAACTTAACCTAACCTAACCTAACCCAACCTAACCTAACCTAACCTAACTTAACCTAACCTAACCTAACCTAACCTAACCTAACTTATCCTAACCTAACCTAACCTAACCTAACTTAACCTAACCTAACCTAACCTAACCTAAACCAACCCAATCTAACCTAACTTAACCTAACCTAACCCATCCAAACCTAACCTAACCTAACCTAACCTAACTTGAACTAACCTAACCTAACCTAACCTAACCCAACTTAACCTAACCTAACCTAACCTAACCTAACTTGACCTAACCTAACCCAACCTAACCTAATTTAACCTAACCTAACCTAACCCAACCCAACCTAACCTAACCTAAAATAACCCAACCTAACCTAACCTAACATAACCTAACCTAACCCAACCTAACCTAACCTAACCTAACCTAGCCTAACCTAACCTAACCCAACCTAACCTAACCTAACCTAACCTAACCTAACCTAACCTACCTAACCTAACCTAACCTAACCTAACCTAACCCAACCCAACCCAACCTAACCTAACCTAACCTAACCTAACCTAACCTAACCTATAACCTAACCTAACCTAGCCTAACCTAACCTAATCTAACCTAACCCCCCCTAACCTAACCTAACCTAACCTAACCTAACCTAACCTAACCTAACCTAGGTTAGGTTAGGTTAGGTTAGGTTAGGTTTAGGTTAGGTTAGGTTAAGTTAGGTTAGATTAGGTTAGGTTAGGTTAAGTTAGGTTAAGTTATGTTAGGTTAAGTTAGGTTAGGTTAGGTTAGGTTAGGTTAGGTTAAGTTAGGTTAGGTTAGGTTAGGTTAGGTTATGTTAGGTTAGGTTAGGTTAGGTTAGGTTAGGTTAAGTTAGGTTAGGTTAGGTTAGGTTAGGTTAAGTTAGGTTAGGTTAGGTTAGGTTAGGTTAGGTTAGGTTAGGTTTGGTTAGGTTAAGTTAGGTTAGGTTAGGTTAGGTTAGGTTAGGTTAGGTTAAGTTATGTTAGGTTAGGTTTGGTTAGGTTAAGTTAGGTTAGGTTAGGTTAGGTTAGGTTAGGTTAAGTTAGGTTAGGTTAGGTTAGGTTAAGTTAGGTTAGGCTAGGTTAAGTTAGGTTAGGTTTGGTTAGGTTAGGTTAGGTTAGGTTTGGTTAGGTTAAGTTAGGTTAGGTTAGGTTAGGTTAAGTTAGGTTAAGTTAGGTTAGGTTAGGTTAGGTTAGGTTAAGTTAGGTTAGGTTAGGTTAGGTTAGGTTAGGTTAAGTTATGCTAGGTTAGGTTAGGTTAGGTTAGGTTAAGTTAGGTTAGGTTAGGTTAGGTTAGGTTAAGTTAGGTTAGGTTAGGTTAGGTTAGGTTAGTTTAGGTTAGGTTAGGTTAGGTTAGGTTAGGTTAGGTTAAGTTAGGTTAGGTTAGGTTAAGTTAGGTTAGGTTAGGTTAGGTTAGGTTAGGTTAAGTTAGGTTAGGTTAGGTTAAATTAGGTTAGGTTAGGTTAAGTTATATTAGGTTAGGGTAGGTTAGGTTAAGTTAGGTTAGGTCAGGTTAGGTTAGGTTAGGTTAATTTAGGTTAAGTTAGGTTAGGTTAGGTTAGGTTAGGTTAGGTTAGGTTAGGTTAGGTTAAGTTAGGTTAGGTTAGGTTAGGTTAGGTTAAGTTAGGTTAGGTTAGCTTAGGTTAGGTTAGGTTAGGTTAGGTTATGTTAGGTTAAGTTAAGTTAGGTTAGGTTAGGTTAGGTTAGGTTAGGTTAAGTTAGGTTAGGTTAGGTTAGGTTAGGTTAGGTTAGGTTAGGTTAAGTTAAGTTAGGTTAGGTTAGGTTAGGTTAGGTTAAGTTAGGTTAGGTTAGGTTAGGTTAGGTTAGGTTAAGTTAGGTTAAGTTAGGTTAGGTTAGGTTAGGTTAGGTTATGTTAGGTTAGGTTAGGTTAGGTTAGGTTAGGTTAGGTTAGGTTAAGTTAGGCTAGGTTAGGTTAAGTTAGGTTAGGTTAGGTTAGGTTAGGTTAGGTTAGGTTAAGTTAGGTTAGGTTAGGTTAGGTTAGGTTAAGTTAGGTTAGGTTAGGTTAGGTTAGGTTAGGTTAGGTTAAGTTAGGTTAGGTTAGGTTAGGTTAGGTTAGGTTTGTTAGGTTAAGTTAGGTTAGGTTAGGTTAAGTTAGGTTAGGTTAGGTTAGGTTAGGTTAGGTTAGGTTAGGTTAAGTTAGGTTAGGTTAGGTTAGGTTAAGTTAGGTTAGGTTAGGTTAGGTTAGGTTAGGTTAGGTTAAGTTAGGTTAGGTTAAGTTAGGTTAGGTTAGGTTAGGTTAGGTTAGGTTAGGTTAGGTTAGGTTAAGTTAGGTTAGGTAGTTAGCTTAACTTCACTAAAAATCCCTAGTAATCTCGAATAATCAATAAAAAATCCCAAAAAATCTCTAAAAATACCTAAAAATTACAAACATTTAATAAAAATTACAAAAAAATCACTAAAAACTCAAGAAACCACTAAAAATCCATAAAAATGCCCTAAAAAATACCTAAAAATAATTAAAAATCCTGAAATATCCCATACATTCCATTAAAAGTCCTAAAAATCCTTAAAAATCTCTAAAAATCCCTACAAATCCCTAAAAATCCTTAAAAAATCCTAACAATTCAAAAAATATCTAAAACTCCATAAAAGAAAATCCATACAAATCTCTTAAAATCAATAAAAATTACTAAAAATCCATTAAAAATCCAAAAAAAAAATATATATATAAAAATCCACGAAAAACACCAAAAATCAATAGAAATTAATATAAATATATAATAATCTAAAATCTCTATGAATCACTAAAATTCATTAAACCCTAAAACAATCTAAAAGTCCTTAAAAGTCCATACAAATCTCAAAAAATCTCTAAAAATCCCTAAAACTCATTAAAAATCCCTATAAATCGCTAAAAATTCTTAAAAATACATTAAAATTATTAAAAAAAAACAATAAAAATCTCTAAAAATCCCTAAAAATCTCTAAAATTTAAAAAAAAATCCTTAAAAAATCAAAAAAATTCATAAAATTTCAAAAAAATCCTTAAAAATCTCTAAAGATCCATAAAATTCCCCTGAAAAATCCCTACAAATCAACAAATATTCCAAAAAAAAACCAAAAATCCATGAAAATTTATTAATAATACATAGAAATCCCTGAAAAAATCCATAAACATCTTTAAAAATTACTTTAAGAATTTTAATCGATTTTTAGGTATTTGCATGGATTTATACAGATATTTGGTATTTTTTATGAATTTTTAGGGATATTAAGAATTTTTTTGAGAGATTTTTAGTCATTTTTTTTAGAAATTTTCAAGGATTTTTAATTTTTTTAAGGATTTTTAGAAAAATTTAGAGATTTTTAAGGAGTTTTAGAGAATTTTAGGGATTATTAGTTGATTTTTAGTGATTTTTAGAGATTTTGACAAATTTTTATAGATTTTTAAGGATTTCTAGAGATTTTAAGGTATTTTTAGCAAATTTTAGGGATTTTTAGAGATTTTTAAAGAATTTTATGTATTTTTTTGGAATTTCTTTAAATTTTTGGTAATATCTAAAGATTTTTTAGATATCTTTATGGATTTTTTTCCAATTTTCATTTATTTTTAGGGATTTTAAGTAATTTTTAAAGATGTGTATGGATTTTTTAATGATTTCTATGGATTATTAATGAATTTTTATGGATTATTGGGGAATTTTAGGATTTTTTATTGATTTTTAGGGATATTTCAGGGAAATTTTATGGAATTTTAGGGATTTTTATAGATTTTTAAAGAATTTTTTGAATTTTTCGGGATTTGTAGGGATTTTTATGGATTTTAATGTTTTTTTAAATTTTGTTAGCGATTTATTGGGATTTTTAATGAGTTCTAGGGATTTTTTGAGATTTTTTGAGATTTTTATGGACTTTTAATGATTATTAGATTTTCTTATGATTTTAGTGAATTTTAGTGATTTTTAGAGATTTTAGGATATTTATATATATATTTTTATTAATTTCTATGTTTTTTTGTGATTTTTAGCGATTTTTAGATTTTTTGGATTTTTTAGGAATTTTCATGGATTTTTAGTTATTTTTATTGATCTTAAGAGATTTTAACCTAACCTAACCTAACCTAACCTAACCTAACCTAACTTAACCTAACCTAACCTAACTTAACCTAACCTAACCTAACCTAACTTAACCTAACCTAACCTAACCTAACATAACTTAACCTAACCTAACCTAACCTAACCTAACCTAACTTGACCTAACCTAACCTAACATAACCTAACTTAACCTAACCTAACCTAACCTAACCTAACTTAACCTAACCTAACCTAACCTAACCCAACCCAACCCAACCTAACCTAACCTAACCTAACCTAACCTAACCTAACCTAACCTAACCTAGCCTAACCTAACCTAACTAACCTAACCCCCTAACCTAACCTAACCTAACCTAACCTAACCTAACTTAACCTAACCTAATCTAACTTAACCTAACCTAACCTAACCTAACCTAACCTAACCTAACTTAACCTAACCTAACCTAACCTAACCTAACCTAACTTAACTTAACCTAACTTAACCTAACCTAACCAAACCTAACCTAATGTAACTTAACCTAACCTAACTTAACCTAACCTAACCTAACCTAACCTAACCTAACTTAACCTAACCAAACCTAACCTAACCTAACTTAACCTAACCTAACCTAACTTAACCTAACCTAACCTAACCTAACTTAACCTAACCTAACCTAACCTAACCTAACTTAACCTAACCTAACCTAACCTAACCTAACAACCTAACCGAACCTAACCTAACATAACTTAACCTAACCTAACCTAACCTAACCTAACTTGACCTACCCTAACCTAACCTAACCCAACCCAACCCAACCTAACCTAACCTAACCTAACCTAACCTAACCTAACCTAACCCAACCTAACCTAACCTAACCTAACCTAACCTAACCTAACCTAACCTAACCTAACCTAACCTAACCTAACCTAACCTAACCTAACCTAACCTAACCTAACCTAACCTAACCTAACCTAACCTAACCTAACCTAACCTAACCTAACCTAACCTAACCTAACCTAACCTAACCTAACCTAACCTAACCTAACCTAACTAACCTAACCTAACCTAACCTAACCTAACCTAACCTAACCTAACCTAACCTAACCTAACCTAACCTAACCTAACCTAACCTAACCTAACCTAACCTAACCTAACCCAACCTAACCTAACCTAACCTAACCCAACCCAACCCAACCTAACCTAACCTAACCTAACCTAACCTAACCTAACCTAACCCAACCTAACCTAACCTAACCTAACCTAACCTAACCTAACCTAACCTAACCTAACCTAACCTAACCTAACCTAACCTAACCTAACCTAACCTAACCTAACCTAACCTAACCTAACCTAACCTAACCTAACCTAACCTAACCTAACCTAACCTAACCTAACCTAACCTAACCTAACCTAACCTAACCTAACCTAACCTAACCTAACCTAACCTAACCTAACCTAACCTAACCTAACCTAACCTAACCTAACCTAACCTAACCTAACCTAACCTAACCTAACCTAACCTAACCTAACCTAACCTAACCTAACCTAACCTAACCTAACCTAACCTAACCTAACCTAACC